>PVIJ01003812.1:23765-128307 GCA_004024925.1 Scalopus aquaticus | reverse complement strand
GACAAGATAAACAGATGGGATTACATCAAAATAAAAAGCTTCTGTACTGCAAAAGAGACATTAACCAAAACTAACAGACACCCTACCAACTGGGAAAAGATCTTTGCACACAATACATCTGATAAAGGACTGATAACAAAAATTTACAAGGAACTCACACAACTCAACAAAAACAAAGCCAATAAGCCAATCAAAAAATGGGCAGAAGACCTCAAAAGACACTTCTTCAAAGAAGAAAAGCAAATGGCCAACAGATACATGAAAAAATGCTCAATATCACTTATAATCAAGGAAATGCAAGTGAAAACCACTATATGAGATACCACCTCACACCTGAGAGGATGGCACACATTAAAAATACAGGCAACAACAAATGCTGGAAAGGATGTGGAGAAAAAGGAACGCTTCTACACTGCTGGTGGGAATGTGAACTGGTCCAACCACTATGGAAAGCTGTATGGCGATTCCTCAAACTGCTAAACATGGAGCTCCCATAGGACCCAGCAATACCACTTTTGGGAATTTACCCAAAGGACCAAAAACACTTATCCGAAAGGATACATGCACCCGTATGTTCATTGCGGCACTATTCACAATAGCAAAGGTATGGAAGCAACCCAGATGTCCAAAAATAGATGATTGGATCAAGAAGATGTGGTACATATACACAATGGAATACTATTCAGCATTCAAAGAAGATAAACACATGCAATTTGCAGGGACATGGATGGAATTAGAGGGAATCATACTCCGTGAAATAAGCCAGAAAGAAAAAGAAAAATATCGCATGGTTTCACTTATAACGGGACTATAGGGAAACCAAATAGAGAGCGACACTCAGCGGGGCTCGAGAGGTGGGGGGGTGGCAGGGGGAGGGGAGGATAAGGGCAAAAATGGAATAGAAAAGAACACAAGGGACCATGGAGATGGATCACGGGTGAATTGGTGGTGGGCTACCCAAGGGGAATACAAAATGTAAAAGACTTAAATAACAATAAAAAATTAAAAAAAAATAATTACGCAAAATTTTCAGGAGGTGTATTTGGCAAAATAGCTAGCAACTGTTCTGCTAGGTTATGTCTATATGGGAGCTGATTATACTATTTACTTTTATTTTGTTTGAAAATGTTTATAATAAAAAGTTAAAAAAAAAAAAGAAAAAGAAAAAAATACCTGAGTCAAGTCAGTTCAGTGGTATTTGTGCTGGAATTCTGGGACTTACCATCTCCCCAAAGGCAAAGGATGTGAATGAAGAACAAACATTTTCCTTTTAAATTTCTTTTTGTTTTTTGTTTATTGATATGTGAAAATTCAGTTTATCCTAATAAGACTCTCTAAAACAAGTGAGAATTGGGCTTATTCGTTCAACCACACAACTGAGCTCCTATTATGCGCTAAGATGGCTCCTTTACATCTACAGTGGACTTATGCTTGGGGAGGGCTCATTTCCTGGAGATTTTGTGTACAGTGAAGGGCATTCAAAAGTCATCTTAGTTCCAACCCTTGAAAACTAGTATTTGTGCTGATTCTTCATGCTAGCAATTATATCAGTTTTACTCGGCCTTCCCATGCCTCCAAGCACTACAGCTTAGAAAAGGACACTGGATGTGCACTCTTTGGTGAGCCTCATGTCAGCTGATTCTTTATCCCAAGATCTATGAGCAATGTGCTCACACTGGAGGAGGCTCTGATGGGGCAACAGGAACCCAGCGTAAAGTGCCCAGAAAGTGTGAAAAGATGAGGCCACTGTCCCGCAACCGCAGTCAGGAGAGCCTGAGCACCCCAGGACCTGCAAGCCACAGGAAGTGAGTTGCCAGAAAATTACATGATGCCCAAGAAATAAGAACTTCAGACCAACAAGGAATTCTTTTTTAGTCTAAAATACTTAGGACATCCTTTTAAAAAGACAGTCATTTATCTGAAATTCAAATGTAGCTGGGTGCCCCAGCCTGAACCCAGCTTTGAGGAGACTGCAGCCCACCCAACAGCTTGCTGCAACCTCATGAGAGACTAGCTAAGTCAAGGTGCTCCCAACCTTCAGAAACGTGTGGAATAATAAACATGCTGTTTCAAGATGCTAAACTTTGGCATATTTTGTTAGGCAGCATTAGACAATGAATAAAAAGAGGGAGGGCTGAGATTGGTATGCATAAATAGAACTGTTAGGACTTTTCAATTATAATTATTGGTCCGATGGGAAAGCCCATGGCTCACTGAGTTTTCATTGTAGAAAAGGGGAAACAACACAGGAGGAAGAACTTTGGAGAAGAAAGACATGTACTCAAACTTGCTGAAGTTGAGATGCTGGTGAAATTTTCAGGTGCAAGTGTCCCACCATAATGTAGAAATATTGGAAGCTGGTAGAGAGTCCAGGGCTACAGAGAGAAATCTTCTAGACAGAGGAGTTCCAGGACTGAAGAATGCATTTCCATGGAGGGCGAGGCGAAAAGGTCGAGCTGGCTAGCAGGCAAGCCAAGGGAACATGCACGTTTATGGAACCAAAAGAGGAAAAGAATTAATGCTCGGAGAGAAGGGTGAAGCTCCAAAGGGAGATTTGATAAAGGAGAGACATTTCACAGTGTCAAAACCGTTAAAAAAAAAAAAAAATAACCTGGCCTTGGGAAGTCAGAGCTCACGCTGTCAATTTGCATATAGGATTATCTATAACTCTCTGGGCGGTGTGAGTCCACACTGGCGGCACAGATGTAACCAGATGCTGAGATCTGCAAAACAGAAAGTGGGCCTGGGACTGCGGTGGCCCTCGCCATGCATCTGCCCCCATGGAACTAATGCCCTCCCTAGGCTGTCTGTATGTCTCTCTGTCATGTCCCTCTCACACTGCAGCAGAAGGGATGTTCCCATGATCCCTAAACAGCCTGCTCTTTTGACAAACTGGGATTTTTCAAGTTGCAAAACATGGAGCCCACCTCATTTATATTGGGATCAGAGCTTCCATGGCAGGGATATTTGGGAGGGTTGAGAAAGCAAAGGAAATGGTTTCCAGAGCTATATACCAGGCCTCACGGAGAACTAGAAGATCCTTCAGAATAAAGTAGCCGTGTCTCCAGCAGCCTGCCATCCCCAAGCCTCTCCTGAACTCTCCTTTTCTCGATTTGCTTCTTGTCCATCTATAAACTGGCAGTTTTTTGTGCCTTCTTTTGTGCCTTCTGCTCACAACAGTCATCAGTTGCCTCATTTTTCCTGCTTCCAGCCTTCTCTTTCCACATCTCTAGTTTTCTGTGTTAAAATTGGACTACCTTATTTGTCAGTTAGTCCACTTTTCTCTTTCTAGGTCTTTCTCTCCCTCTGTCTCAAATTCAAACTTCCCAAGAGAGAGGCTTCAAATGGTTCAGACAGAAACAATGCGGTGCCACCCCAGGCCACCGCACAGGGGCTGGAGGCCCTAAAGAGGGTAGCTTTATGGGAAGGTGTTCCTGGCTCACAACTGTGGCCAGGATGGGGGTGGGAACTGAGCCGGTAGGTCTTTCTTCCCAAAGATGGCAGTGGGTCTGAAAGCTACTTTCTAGTACAAATTCCCCCAATGAGTTATTGGAACAGTAGAAGTGATTCGACACCTCCTCTTCCAAGCATGGATTTATTCCAAGTGGGTTGACATTAGTTCAATTTTGCAGCAACTCCCTGTGACACTAAACCTCAAGTAGCCCAGGCTAGCTCCTTACAGAGTAGGAAGACAATGCAGAGACAGAGAATGGTAGCAAGGACGCCTCTGATGAAATGAAAAGGCCCAAATTAGTTCAATGAACTCTGTCTAGCACTGGCTAGTTAGTTCCTGCTCTTCATTTTTATCCTTACATTCAACAACCTGCTTGCTTAGTAGGCATCTTCCTAGTCAGATGAGTTTCAAAGATGCTTAAGAAAACAACCCCACCTTCCGAGGAACTGACTCCCAAGAAAGGAGAAAGGAGAGGCGTCTTTCTTCTCATCTTGCGACGCTCTAGTGCAGTCCTGTCTTTCCTCCGTTCCCCCTTGCTCTGTGCCCCTTGTGGCAGCCTGCCTGCTGGTCTCCACACCCTCCTTCCCCTGTGCTTCCCTACACTTGTCAAGGACTCACAGCAACCCTAACCTGATGCTGGCTCACGGAATGTGGCTAAAAGAAACGGTGAAGGAGAATAATATAAATATATATGCCGTTATAATTATTCAAATGCTTATAAGCTTTTTTATTAATTACATTCTATTACAGGAAAATAAATCAAAAAATTAAAATATTTTATCTATAAAGAAGGAAAAGAAATGAGCAGGGATGGGCAACTATAAACAAATGGAGCTGGTCAAATTTTCCATGACTCTACTGGCAAGATTATTTTGGAGTCATTAAAGAAAAAAAATCTCAGAGGAAACATTGTAGAATGAAGGAGGAACCTAGAATAATCTGCAAGTGACTGAAAAAAAGTCTCTCTTGTCCTCTAGATTTGTTTGACTCATGTATATTGCTTTCTTATTCTTGAAATTCAAGTGGCTATAGCTTAACAGAATAGTAACTGACATGATAAAATAAGCAAGCATTTGAAAAACTGAGATTTTAGAGGTGAGCAATGGAAAATTTGGTGGTGAGGGGCCAAGAGGACCTGGTTTCTCAGACATCTGAGCTTCCTGTGATGCGGAATGCGTACGTGTGAAATCACCAGTCACTGCATTTGCAATAACTTCACAATATGACCACTATCCTCCATCCTCTTTCCCCACACCAAGTTCCAGTTTCACACGAGCCTACTTGCCGTGAAGCTTGACAAAGAAAGAAGGAAGTAAACCTACAAAGGGGGCAGCAACATGTTTCGAGCACCACATTCTTAACCAGATGAAAGTTTCTTTTATCATATTATGAGTAAGCCACTCGGTTCCATGTGGATAGTTCAAACCTCATGTTTCACAGTCTCCAGGTGCAGTGGATCTTTCAAAGGTATCAGAATTATTGAAAAGGCCTTCCCTTGCTGAGGCAAAGCGAGCAGGCCAAAAAAATCATCTTAAGCAAGGCCTTCATTCTGCCACGAGACTTGCACCTGCTCTCTTTTTTTAATTTTTTATTTTATTTTTTTTTATAAATATATATTTTTATTGTTATTTATGTCTTTTACATTTTGTATTCCCCTTGGGTAGCCCACCACCAATTCACCCGTGATCCGTCTTCATGGTCCCTTGTGTTCTTTTCTATTCCATTTTGTGCCCTTTTCCTTCCCTCCCTCCGCCTCCCTCCCCCGCCCCCCCCCACTGATTGTCTCTCTCCCACCCGGCCTCCCTATAGTCCTGTTATAAGTGAAACCATTCGATATTTTTCTCTTTCTTTCTGGCTTATTTCACTGAGTATGATCCCCTCTAATTCCATCCATGTCGCACCTGCTCTCTTATCTGAACTGGAAGTACAAACTGTGGTGTTTAAGTGGCCAGGTCCTTTTGTCTGATGCCAAGGAAGTAATGAGGGCGCCTGTTTCTACACTGTTGTTCATGTTAAAGAGTCTCCAAGTGAGGGACTCTTCACAGAGTCAGTTCCCTGCTCCCTAAAGGCAAATAGCTCTGCAGGAGAGCAGCCTGCCAGCAGCTGGCCTGTGGGGCCTGTAACTCCCAGCAGCGCACCAGAGGCTGACAGAGGAGATGACTGTGTTTGAGGAAACTGATAGGATCTAGAGAGAAACCAAAGCTCAATACCTTGTCTGCCATTCCTCTTAAAAATTAGGAAATGGCAAAAGTAGGCAAATTGCTGCTTGAGAAATGACTAAGAGGGGAACGGAAGTTCAGGCCTCACACATTGTCCTAAGGCAGCCCTTGGGTCACAAGCTGGCGTGGTACCAAGGCAGATGGAGGCAGATAGGCCTGTGAAATGACCAATTTAGTAATAATTCAGAATCATGCTATACCCTTAGATGGATTCCAAGAAATGTTTTCAATGGCTACTCAATTAGCAGAGCCTGCCAGCTGACAAAACATAGGTGGTATTTGCCTCCCTAAGGGAAGGCAAAATATGAGTGTGTAAATATTTTAAAATCGAATATAGAGTCATGCTTAATATTGAACTTGGGACTACTATCACCCACTGATTTAATCTCACCTCTGACACTGTGAAATATTAGCAGAATGTGATGGTTTTCTTAAGTGGGGGTGAGGGGAGGAGGAAGGGGAAAGCACTTTTGAAAAAAACCCAAGGCTAAGATTATTAACAATTCTAAAGGCAGAAACACAAGTTATGGATGTTGTTTCTACCATTTACAATTTTAGAAAAATACTGTCTGTCCTTTGGTTTTATGGGGCAATTTTGAGGCAATCAATCAAAGACTTGCCCTGAATATCCAGGTGTGAAAACAGGGTATGATGGGAAATCCAGATGGTCAAACTATCCTCAGAGTTTTTATATTTGTGACTGGTAGAGAGAAGGAGGACTGTGTTTGAAGTACAACAGATGGGAAATGCCAACTTCATCACTTAAAGTTTTATCCTCACTCCCACCCTACAATCTGGAAACAAGGATGGTGTTGCTCTCTTTAAAGACTGCGGTCCTTTCCCAGAGGAGCAACTTTGCAGAGACCCACTGGACTATCTCCATTGGTTAATAAGAGGAGTTACTGCCAGTCATTAAAAAATAACAACCTTTTTAGAAATTATACATACATTTTACAATTCAGAAATGCAAACTGAAAAAGAATTTTTAATGATGAGTGATAAGGTAACAAAACATACCTGCAAACTAACACACACAATGTGAGTGCACACCTGATAACATTTACATTTTGAAGTAGCAGGTAAAATATTATACTTTGAAATAATTAAGCATCTTTCTTTGGAAAATACTGCAAGTTTAAGAGATCACATTGGCAGTGCAACCATCTCCCTGCTACCACCTTGCCCCCGATGGGTTGGGGGACAACATTATTCCTTATGGATAGAAGCAGTGTGGTAGCTTATTTAAGGTCCTACAGACAATGAGACAGAATGGAGAGGTAGACATGGTATCACCAAACATCAAATTCTGTTTGAGTATCAAGTACAACAGATCATGCAATCTTAGGAGTTCCTTTCGTCTAACTTGGGTTCTTGCCTATGTTTATCCTGATTTAGATTACTACTAAAATAGAGAAAAAAAAAACTATACCACCCATGGAGCAGTTGAGTTTAAAAAGAATTGACCTTTAAAAATATTTTGGATTACAAATTTCTTTGGAAATGGGTACTATAAATATAAGACTGACTAATGCTCAAAACTATTTGTAATTTTCCTTTATTTAACTAAATATAATAATTTATCTCAAAATGAAACCACAATTATTTGTAAAGATGATGCTTTCTGGCTTTTGATTTGGGAGTATTTTCCAGAAAACAATTTAGGTATATACGAAGTTAACAAACCCATATACATGTTGGCAAATGCAGTGAGCGAAGGAGATTTTGCTTCTGTAACCAAATTCAGTTGGATTTCTCACTCTCTTTCAAAGGAAAAATCTGTATCACTTTCACTTCAGTAGAATTTTTTAAACTTGAATCCAAAGGATTAATAGCCTTATTAGATTAAAAATAACCCTGCAAGTTAACAAAAAGATAAACAACCCCTAATAAAAATGGTCAAAGGACATAAATAATTTTTAAATGACCAATCTACCAAAAGAACATTACAAGCATGAGATAACATTTTTCACTTGGAAAAAAATTGTAAACAATAGTATCTAGTGTTGGGGGATGTGTATAAATATAAGTACAATGGTATACACTGCTATTATAAGTCAACTTAACCTTTCTAAAGGGGAGGGGGTGGGGAGAGGAGGAAGGAATGTTTCCAAGCCTTAAACAGTACATAATATGGTGAAGGATGGAAACTAGAGCTCTGGTGGTGAACATAACATGCGGATGGTATGTTGATTTACAATGCTGTTCACCTGAAACCTATATAATGTTATTGGCCAAAATTACTTTTAAAAAATTCCAAAGAATACATATTATTTGATTTAGCAACCAGATATCTAGGAATTTTCTAAGAAATCATTAAAGATGTGCTCCAAGATAGAGTTCCAAGGATGTTCATCAGAGAACCACATACCCTGTTAAAAACTTGCAGACAGCATAGATGTCCAACAACAGGTTTGTTTAAATTCTTCATAAAACATTCATACAAAAAACACTCTGCAGAGGCAAAATATTTAATGTTCACAATACATTAACTGAAAAAGGAGATTTCAAATCTACTTACCACACTATTCTAGTTTTATATTCATGTGATGAAATTTAACAAAAACCAAACTGTGCTATCATCAGTAGTTATTTATGGGAACTGGGATCAGCAGTAATTTTATTCTATTCTCATTGTTGATCTGTCTTTTCTAAAAAGTTCCTATTAGTTTTTGAAACACCTGAGTTTTGATAGAATTCACGTATCATGTAATTATATCATTGTTTCTATATTTAAGGAAAAACAAACTAGTCATACTGATTAAATTTTCTGAGGACCAACATCTCACTAACATTTCATCTCTATTATTTTAACATCTGGTCCATACCCAACACCTGTACAGCACTTTGCATTTCACAATGCACCTTTACCTGTGCACAAGGTCCTTCTAGCCAAGTGAACCTTATTGCAGACCAACACCTAAAGGTCTATCCCTATTACAGTGCAAGGAATTAAATCTTTTTGGGGAGTCCTTGCTCCCTTTTAAAAGCAATTACACTTAGAATAAGACAGTAGGAACAGCCTTATTTTTAAACCTTAAACAAATGTCATATTCATCTTTTTGACTCACAGCGAGCCTTCGTGGCTCACACCAAAGAGACACAGAGAGACTCAGCGTCCATCTTTCTCCCTTACTGTTCTCATTACATTAAGGACTAACAATCACACAGGAGGTGTGAAACTCTGGCAGCTGTGGACACATATGAATATGTGATTTCTCATATTCATTTCTTTTCCCACACATGCACAAAACTACCTTATTAAATGTGAATAAGATCTGCATTCAGAGACACATAAAATATTGGCCAGTTCCTCACTGAAATGACTGTGGTGATGCCGGGAAGCTTGAAGAGGGGGTTAGGCTGTTCGCATACTTTTGGTGGCTGGGGGACACTTACATCTGTAAGACAAACACATTTCAGGCTCTCAGACTGAGGGAAAGAGCCCAAACAATAAAAAACAAGAGTCAGTACAAGGGTTAAATGACAGTGAAATCACGCTGACCCAGAAATGCAAATCAATGTGCCTCAGTTCTCTGCAGAACTTGGTGCCTTGAACACTCTATTCTTCAGATCACCTAGTTTCCCAAGAGAGGCTTCAGCAAGTTAAAGAAAAGAGATGAGGGCCTCCCTGGTGGCGCAGCGGTTAAGCGCTGCGCTGTGGAGCTGTCGGCAGCAGCGACGTGAGTTCGATGCCCGGCCAGGGAGAATCCCACATGGCGCAGCAGACCTCTCCTGCCTTGCCTGCTGCTCCCCTCAGCAGTGTACCTCTGATCTGCCTGTTCTGCTCCCCGCTCTGTCTCTGGTGAACACTCTCACCGCCCCACGCTTCTGGCCTGTACCCCAGCTTGTATGTATAAATAAAAAATAAATCTTAAAAAAAAAAAAAAGAAAAGAGATGAAATGTGGAGGGAAGCAGCAAGCAATAGCGGGATCTACTTTATTTGAGAAGCATCGCCACAATTTGTAGTGGAACTTCTCAGAAGGGAAAAAAAGTGTATTTCCCTTTCTTTATGTTGTTTTTACCACTTGTATTAGTCCAAATAAAAAGTTCAAAATCAGAAGTGATTTTTAAACTCTATCTAGGGCCTCCCTGGTGGCACAAGGGGTTAAGTCTCAGCCTATGCAGCTATCCAGAGCCGCTGCAGCACAAGTTCGATCCCCAGCAAGGGAGCTTCCCACACGGCACAGCAGACCTCTCCTGTCTAACCTGGTGCTCCCCTCAGCAGTGTATTTCAGTGCATCTGCCTGTTCTGCTCCCCATTCTGTCTCTGGTGAATACTCTCACCATCCCCGCCTTCCCCCCAACAAACACCTCTGGCCTACACCCTAGCTTGTATGCATAAAAAAATAAATCTTAAAAAAAAAAAACTCTCTCTAAAACCAATCATAAAAGGGCACACAAGCTTAGGTATTTATAATTCTAATCTGCCTTTTATTCTACAAAGCTGCAAAGTGCACAGGAAGCTGAGAGAAAGCTTCCGGAAATATAAATTTTAGGTAAACAATGTCCACGGTTCTTATCACTAATGAAGTTAGGAGGGAGAGAGAAAGGGAAGACAGAGATCAGGAGAAAAGAGGTGGGGGAGGAAAAGAGAGATAACTAAAGGAAAAAGAAATGAGTGCAGCTTTAAAAGAAAAAGAAATCAACATCAGGGAGTAGGAGAGGGATTCAGAGTGTGTGTGAGGGGGTGGGTGCGTGGACACAGGAGGAGAACATCAGAAAATGCGGGTCAAGAGCCAAATGCCCTGCACTTGAACTGAGACTCTATCACTTAATTTAGACAATTCACTTAACCTCCCAAAGGTTTGTTGAGAGAGATTAATTGCAAGAATGAACACCAAGTGCCGAGAACGGTGCTAGCGCAGAGCACCTATTCAGGTTCCATCCACAACCCCTTCCTGCACACCCCAGACCCAGAGGGGTGTGTGCACAGACCCCTGCCTTGACATGCCTCTGTCTTCACACCTCATGTAATTTGATAATCATGACCATTTGTGGGCCAAACAACTTTTGGATTCAAATCCCTGTTCTGCCATATATCAGCTGTCAGTACACTAATTAAGGCAACAAATATTTCTCAACATTCATGACCTTCCATGTTCTGGACTAGGGTCCAGAACATGGGCTCTACCCTCAGGCAACGTACGGACTAATGGCAGAGCCAGATATTAATCAAATAATTAAACAAGGAAGTGTACAGCTATGAAAGAGAGACATACAGTACCATGAAAACACATCAAAATCTCTTGAGGAAGAAATTACAGAGATGAATTCCATCAATTGGGTGGGCTTCAGTCTAGACAATGAAAAGGAAGGGAAGAACATTTCAGACTGAGGGAATAGCCAATGTAGTCAAAGACGAGAAAATGAGAAGATAATGGTGCAGTCAGAGAGGCCAGATTGGCAGGGCCTGGTGGGCCTGGTAACAGACTTTGGTCTTTATTCTAAGAGTGAACCAAAAAATCACTGGAGAATTACAATTAGGAAAATTACATGGTCCTATGTAACTTTTAAGAAGCCCATTCAAGCTTTATAGTGGGGAACAGATTTGAGGAGGGCAAGGTAGACTATAGAGGCAGCTACTGAACTGTCCATGGGAGGTAGATGGTAGCTGGGACTGGAACAGAAACCACGACAGGAGCCCACAGATGGATGGATGTTACTCTATAGGACTCAGAAACCACATATAGAGGATTTCTCACTGGAAAAACAGGATGTAAAAATGTTTATTTACTGAGACCGGGAGTGCTGGGAGAATGCCAAGTTTGGGGAAGGCTTGTTCATAGGTTTAGTTTTAGGCATGTTTACTTATGTGGCCTTAGGCAAGCCATTTAACCCCTCTAAGCCTTGAAATCCTTGGGAGGATTAAATGAGATCATACGCTTGAATGTCTGGCACAGAGTAGACGCTTAGTAAATGGTAGCTATTGTGTTATCAGGATTTCAGACAAGAAATACGGAAGCAGCTCTGCTTCAGCCTTCCACAAAGGGTCAAGGCCTCTCACTTTACAGCTTAGATTTCATCTTTCTTGAGACAGTATATGATCCATAAATCCTAAAGGAGAATGTCCCAGAACACAAAGTAAATCAGGATGCTTGGATCACATTGGGGAGGAATTCACATTTAGTTTATTTATGAGAAGAGTCTTTGATCTGCCCTATAAAAGATAATGTAAGTCAAGTTCTGAGACTCATTTACATAGCACTTTCTCTTTTTCACCTCTTGCACAGAGAAACCTACATTTGATAGACCAATCTGTGAGCTTTTAATGTAAGTATATATTTAACCAATGTTACTTAACCACTTTCTAATGTCAAAATTCAAGGTTTATCTGGTTTATCCCACATACTCTTATACTTTATTAAATTTCTTCTGATATTTAAATTGAAACAGCTCTTCAGTGATGAACTTTATTTTCATTTATATGACAATTTAAAGATGCTATGTATTTTCTGCCAGGCATAGTGAACATGGAGCCAAACTAATTCCAAAAATTTCCAAAATCAAGACCAACCCCTAGACTATCTTGAGAGTAAGTCTACTTTCCAGATGGCCTTGCCCTCCAATAATTGAAATGGCTAAGATCTTGCTAAGATCGCTGAATTGTTTGAAAAAATCTCCCCTTAAGCTAAGGGATTCTGCCCATTAGTTTCCTGAGTTATTCCAAAACAAGGTGTTGGTTTATACTTCTCCTTCTAGCAGGCTGCTTGCCATTAAACAGAAAAAGTAATTCTACCAAAGGAAAAATCAGGGTCTAAGATATGTGACTCAAATGTCACTTCCATGCTGCCACCCTGACCTTTCTACATGGCTCTTGTGGAGTCTCTGGAGCAAAATGAAAGCTGTTTCAAATGTTCCTCCAAAGTAAGGACAGGCGTATATGCATTTCTGTGACACAATGCCTGACACATAGTAGGCATCCAGTCTGAACTAAAGGGATACAGGTCAGAGAGAGAGAAAAGCAAAGAAACAAAATCAAAGTGAGAAGCAACTTTGAGAAACAACAAAATCTGAGGTCACAGACAAAGAGAAAATCAATCAAATTCCAGTGACACTTCCAGGCGTCTGCTGCATCAAACGAGCACCTGAGCAGAGAGGCCTCTTTGCTCCCCACAGCTGTGGCCTCCATTTAAGGTGGTCTCACCTTGTCATTCCCCCTGGGTTGGGCTCACTGGTCAAGGGGATGGAGACAACTCCACAAGCCAGGTGTGTCATCTGAGGAATAGGCCAGGTTCCTGCCCAGGTAACACAGACATTACTGGGGCTTGAGGTTCTTGCTGGGTTTTGTTTGTTGGGTTTTCATGGCAAGGAGAGGGGAAGGAGTCTTAAAGGCAAGGGTGACTGTCAGTGAACAAAGCACTCTCTGAGTGAGCCATGTTCTGGAGAAGTAAATCTAGTTGCACAACGCCCTAGAGATATGCCACGAAATTGCATCACCCCCATTATGCAAGCAATTATCAAGCAGAAAGGGAGTGGGAGTTATAGTTTTTACATCAAAACAGGAGTCCAGATGAAAATCTTACACCTTTTGATTTTGATGCTTTTCAAAAGAAATTTGTATCTTTGTAAACATTCCTAGGAATTGTTCTTATAAACAAGATTCTTACAGGAATCTTAGATTAGACATGGATTAACAATACCAGAAATGTATACAATGTTCTAATATCTAACTTTAGTCTTAATTTTATAAAACTTAATTTCTTAATTCTATGAATGGACACTCTTGAAAAACTTTTCTTCACCTTTTAAATCAGGAATCATCAAACATTAGAGCTCAAAGAGACTTCATCAGTCATCTCCTCCAGCACACACTCCTGGACTTGCTTTCTGCTACACAGAAGTAGAAATGCTCAAATTTTGTCCTGCCAAGCCAAACTTTTTACTACTATGATCCAGTAAAGATGATTTGATTATAGATTTCCGAAATATATTGCCCAAATCATATTTTATATACAACTAGAGACATAGGAGATAATTTATTTAAAACATTTTACAGTCTAATAAGTTTTACAAGTGCAGAGCTAAACGAAGTTTTAAAAGTTCCTTTTCTTTTGATGGTTAACTATCAGATTTCTCAGAACCTTTAAGTAAATACCATCCTGAATATTCTAGAAGGAGATAAGTATGTGACATAAAGGACCTAAAACTTCTTTTCCCCCAAGAAATATCCATTGTATCAGAGAATGCTACTGTTTTGTAGTAGAAACCAGTACAGTTTAGGAAAACTGGCTACAAAAGTTTCAGCCTTCGTGAACATCTGTAATTCTATCTCTAGATAGAATGTAAATTTGAACTTCCTGGTAGCCAATACAAAATCCATCGATCACATGATCAATGATCACATAAAAAGTTCATGGTGTTTATCAGATGAAAACGGTTTGTTCTAGAAGCACCAGCGATCCTGTTACTTAAAATGGAGAAATCTGGCCCCTCAAGGGGCTTCATAAAGAGAATCAGGATAACATCCTCAGCAACATGCCCCCCCAAGAATTTCACAGGTGACCTCATAACATACAGGAGACTGACAGTACACAGAGCTGTCCAGTTGAAGCAGCTGTACAAGGAGTCAGCTTGTACCTCATGTTCACATCTCTCTTCAAAGTTACCCTGAGGTTCCAGGTCTATTCTGCTACCTACCAGCCATGCCCGTCTCCAAGGGTGAATCATTTGCCTATTCAAGGTTTGAACTAGATGGCTCCTTGAAGTCCTAATTCAAAGTTCCAAAGTTCTAAAACCTATGGGACTTTTTTATTACTTTGTTTTTCTTATAAATGTTCAACTTCTAGTCTCCTTTGAAAGAGTGAGATGATCCTTGTAGGTATCTGTGCCTTAAATAACTTTCACTCATAGGGGACATGTTTAATGCATTACGAAGACTTTATGCTAGGGTAATGCATCAGAAATTCAAAGGAAAAAGGAAAA
The DNA here is from genome assembly GCA_004024925.1 of Scalopus aquaticus. NCBI lineage: Eukaryota > Metazoa > Chordata > Mammalia > Eulipotyphla > Talpidae > Scalopus > Scalopus aquaticus. The sequence goes on along the minus strand of PVIJ01003812.1, from coordinate 113,711 downwards.
GGGATTAACTGAGAACAGAAATGGGAGAGTGCCAAACATAATTTTTTAAATCCTCCTTGGTTTCTTCAGAAGGCTTTAACAATTATGGTGGCAATAATAATCATAATAATTTGCTCTAAATCAATCTGTAGTTTCTTAGGAATTAGCGGTAGCAGGAGAAGCAAACACTCATTTGACGCTTCTATGTAGCAGGCCCTATTGTAAGTATTATACTTAATTACTCTTTCAATGTTCACAGCAACCCAGAGGTAGATACCCTTCCTATCCTAGTTCATAAATGAGGAAACTATGACTTCCAGGGGTTGAATAACTTGCCCAATGTCCTGTGTTTAGGAGCAACAGATCCAGAATTCAGCTGACTCTGGAATCAGAGGCCCAACCACCACACACCACTGCCCAAGAGACAGCTGCTGGCCTGGAGGGCAGCCTCCCACTAGCTATAAACTGGATACTAGAGAGGACTCCTCCAATCAAAATAAGACTTTGCTGAGGAAGAGATGTGGAACTCTCTAAGTAAAGCTGCTCCATAAATGCAGAGAATAATGAAGATTTTAGTGATCGATGACTCTTACCCAAATATTAACAAAACAACAAACAATTCTGCAGCACTCTTGCAAAACTGAAGGTGGTTTCCACTGTGATTCTATGGTAGTCATTAACTCCTCTGGTAAAGGTTGAACAAACAGCCTGCCCCAAAATTCAGCAGAGCTCAGATTGTGAAGGGTGGGGAACAAACTCCCTTGGAGACAAAGAAAGGCCTGGGCACCACCTCAGATTTGCAACTCCTGCACAGACCTGGGGCTCCAGGCTCTCTTCCTCCAGGTTAAGGTGAAATCCCACAGGCTTTGCTCCAACACCATCTCTTCCTTCTAGCCCTTCTCCCATCCCCACGCCCTCACCCCCAGCACAGAGTTTCCTATTAGGAGACGGAGAAGAGGAATGTACTTGAAAGAGTCTAGCACCACTCTAACATGTAATCACACATTGTTAGCACACATCCTGGACCCACGTCTCTGACTTTTAATTACCTTTCATCAGAGGATCTCAAAGCACTTTTCAAACGTAATTAATCACCTCTTCTTAGGTATTTTCCTCCTAACAGCTCCAAGTAGAAACACAGCAATTATATGCTTTACTCTCTAAACTACTACCAACATATCCTTTGAAACCCTTAAACTAAACACATACACATTCACAGGTAAGCACATGCAGAGACTGTTTTAATGGTGGCCAGGCAGTGGAATTCTCCACATCCGCCCTGTGGGCACAGCAAGGTGGGGCCCCGCCTGTCACCTCCATACTGTAAGTCCTTGGGATGACATCAAGTTTTCCTGCACAGCCTTAATGCAATGAGATTCCCTTTCCATTTGTGAAGTTGCCTGTCTCCTTTAACCAACCTGTCCCCTCCAAATCATCCTTACCCTGACTGGTAGTGGCCTCTTCGCAAAGCCACCATTTCTGATCTCTTAGCTCATTTTGTAGTCCTGAGGTGCAGAACTCTCCCGTAAAGAACAGTTCATTTCAGAATAGGGGGCATTGGTTCTTAAAAGCTGGCTACTTTCAAAATAAAATGAAACTTGCTTGGCATGCTCAAACTGTAACTGTAAGCCCATGACAATTTTCCTAATGAGTTTGGACAATCTAAGACGTGAAGTCTAAATTAAATTTTGCTTAGCTTATGCTACCTCTCTGTGGCTTCTTGCCTGCCTAGAGATTAGGTCAAAACAGTAAAATCTTGGAGAAGCCTGGGAGCCGCTGTTGTCTCCCTACTCCATGGGGCTTCCTTCTAGGAGTTCCACACCAGACTCCAGGCCCAGCGCTCAGCCTGGGCCAGCGGGGCAGCTTCCTGCCATTTCAAGGAGGTCTGAGAGCAGGAGCCCTGCTTTCTGGAGGGCAGACTGTCAGGGCCAGGAGAATCCCCAGAGGCCCGCGATTTCACATCACCCTTGACAGTCTCAAGCTACAAAATAGCTTGTCATCCTACATGATGAAAAGAGTATTTTTGGAAAGCAGTTTTTAACTCCATCAAAGAGATCTATAAGACTTAAGGTTTCACCTGATTCTCCCAGTTTCCTTTCTAGGTAAGTGTGATCTGATGTAATTCCTACCCTGCTTTGGTCATCCTAGAATTTCTGCCTTCAACTTTTTAGGGAAGGAAGGGGTACTTTGAAGCCTGTCTAGCCTTGACTTTTGGTCTTCTGGTAGGCATATAGGTAGGCATTCTGTCTTATTGTTTTTCTTTGATTCATTAAATCTGCTAAGACACCATTTAGTGTGGGCAAGGCTTTGTGCTAGGGACATAGTAATGAACAAAGTAAACACAGGCCCTGACCTCTTGAAGCTACAGTCTGGAGGGCAGACAAGTGGTAAATAATCAGTCAAATAGCTGCATTAATACAGAGCTGTGATATGTGCTTTCTGGAAAAGAATGGGATGCCACAAAAGAGCATAACAGCCAGCGCTAATGGGGGACACTTGTGCAACAGCATTTGTCACACCATCTGTGCTGAACAGCAGACCCCATGGTGTGTGCCACAGCCAGAGTGTGCTTCTCATAGTTGCCCTCCAGGTCTGCCGAGGATTCCTTCAAAGGAAAGCAGCTGTCACTGGGGTTGGCCTCAGGGAGAACTGGACTGGCACTGCCTTTGCTCTGTACTGTAAAGAGCTCAATGAGGCTTCAAGAGGCAGGGTCAGCTGTTAACCCAGCTCCACAGCACCAGTGACACTGCAGTTGATGAATGGGGTCTCTTGAGTTGCATATGCAGCAGCTAATGACAAATTGGAATTTTCCAGGTAACAAAGTTAATTTGGTGGAGGAAGATTTGAGCATGGATCTTCCATGACGTGTCACCACTTCTCGCCCATTCCACATTTAACAAGGTATTGCAGACACAGAGTCCATCTTTCCTCAATAACTCTCTTCAGGACGCTTAAAATTCCCCCTAATGAAATCTAGACTTTCAGCTTTGTCCTGTGATGGTGGGCAATGGCCTGAATGGGAACACGGGGTCTGCGCCGTGCCTGGGAGTGGCTCACGGGAGTTCACTGGTGGCTCCCAGGGACCCTCACGATGATAGGTGCCCCCAAAGCAGACCACCGTACTGCCAGTGAGGGAGCTATGCATCAGCTTGGCTCCCAAGATACATACCGCAAGAGGTTCAAGAAGGCAACTTCCAGAATTGCACAGACTTGAGTGTGTATCCCATAATATAATATTATAATCATATAATATAACATTACATTATATTATATTATATTAGCTGTAACCTCTTTGGGCCTCAGTTTCCTCATCAAGAAATCTCATGTTCTGTGTGTACACGCACAAGAGTGTAGATAAAATGAGATAATATATGCAACATGATTAGCCATGTGCTGAAACAAAGTAAACACTCACTGTTTTACATACATACATGCAAAAAATATTACACATATATATCTAAAATAGCAAGAACTTTTATGTCAAGCACTTACCTGCCTGGCATCATATGGTTAAAAAGCAAGAGAGCAATTTGCTGGCTGGAACCTGTACGGTCTGACTCTAAGGGCTTAACCATTCTGTGGTAAATGACAAAAAAAAAGAAAAAAAGGGAGAAAAGAAGGAAGAGGCAACTAAAATGGAGGAGGAAATAAAGGCAAAAAAATACTATTTAATAATTTTTAAAAATCAAAATTTATGCAAAAAATCCATGAACATAATTTCCCATTTCTAAATAAAGGCAGAATTAGTATTGCTGATTTATCCTTTTAGCTTAAGCCACTGAAAACCACATTCATTTGTGGGAAACCATGCTGGTTTGCTTGTTCTTCTTGAGATTTGAAAATCAGTGAGCCCCAGGTAAATTCTGGAGCTGGCTTATAGTGGCTGCTGGGAGCTCACTCTACGTAACTCTTCCTAACTCCATGTAAAGGACATGACCTTGGCAATTTGATATCAAATGTATGGTGAGAGTGTTGCTACCAGGAAACTGGCAAAGGCTACATACAGCCTATCGCTCTTCCTCTCTCCAGTCCTCCTGGAGCGATGTCTCACCAGCATCAACCTAAGGAAGATTTGTCAACTCTCGATTTGAGAACAAACACCATTGGTGAGAGAACAGTTTCACTTAGAGCTGGCTATACTGCAGAGTACAACTGGCATTTCAGGTCAGATAATTCTTCATGCGTATGTTCAGCAATATCACTGAACTCTACCCACTAGAAGCCAGTAGCATTTCTCACTTCCTTCTATGGTACTACAAAAAGTCTCCTGAAATTTCCAAATATACCTGAGAGTGGGGTAGTAGGGCATCACTCTTTTGAGGACCAACAGTGACCAGATGACAGTCCCAGGCTGAAGGAGTCCAGACCCTGGGGAGCAGTTTCTGCTCACCCTTTCCCAGCAGGAAGAGGCTGCAGTCATCGCCTTCCCACTTGGAATGAGCCCAAGGCAGGGAGTTTCCTGGCCTGTCAGGGGGCCTGTGGATTAGCCTCCTCATACAAACATACACTTGGTTAGTGTGAGAGGGAATCCAAATTATGATTAGAAACAGTTTACCCAGTTTGAGATTTATATTTGCTCAGGAACAAGCGTGCACATGCACGTACACACACACACAAACACACACACATTCCTAATCACTTTCCAGGAAGAGGCCTCTTGTCAACTGCAATTGGGGACAAGAGTCTTTTCTTGAACTTTTAATCTCTTCACATATTCCTCGATCCCAGTGCTTCTCCAGGCACAGGGCCAGAGGCAGCTTCCAGCCAGGTCTGGAGCCAGTGTGCTCTCAGCCCAGGGAGTGTGTGCAAAGGTGGTCACTTCCAATCAGAGGGTCCTGAGGGGTAGATTTCTGATTTTCTAATAACCAGGATTTAGAATAAAATATGAAGTGAAATCTCATTGATACAGAATTAAAATTGTTTTTAAAGAATATTTAAGTTACCACACCGATGTCAAGTTGGTCAGCAATGTTTTCCCACTCCCTAGGAGTCTCTCCCTCCTTCCTGCCTCCCTCCCCCCACCTCTCTTATCTTGGCAGCAACTGTGGTCAGACAGTATCTTCATCCTGGACCTGGACACCTTCTTGAAACCCAACACACAGCTGCTAAGTTGGCCCTCACTCACCCTTTCCAGCTGTTGTTTGGAGAATTAGAAGTTGGACAACTGATGGCAAAGGGGATCGTGCTAAGTGAAGAAAGATAGAACTAAAGAACTAATGTCCTTTTTTCCTGGAATCTCCAAGATCCAAGGACTATGTTGTGGGATCAGGACTAGCCATCCAGGCACCAGACCCCCCGACCACCTGCCCTCACTCATGCAACCAGAAACCCAGGACTTCTTAAGTGACGGAGGATGCTAAATAATTTGGTCATTTTGGTTATTGCCCCTGGGATAACAGCTCCCAAATTTTCATCAGATTCCTGGGCTCCAAATCTGAATTTCCTGTCCCTGTTCAGATGCATGTCCTATCAGCCCCCTTGAATGCAATGCAATCTAAAAGATACGCAATCCCAGCCAAGAAGACCTTCCTCCCAGGGCCCCCTTCCCAGAAGCACCCTCTCCTTACCCTCTAGGATGCATGAACTGGAAACCCTAAGTCATTCACTTTCAAAACCCTCTCTTTCAGAACATCCCCTCATTTTCATTTCTACAAAAATGATTCTCTCTCACCTAAATTATTGTATTGTGCTGCCTAATGGTCAATTCTGCCTCATTTTTGCCCTTCATCTAGATGGTTTCTTAAATAGCTCAAATTTTAGCCCCTGCATATTAAATATCAATGACTCTTCTTGAATGATGTTCCTAAACAAGTTTTTCAGGCCCGCCGTGGTTTAGCCACCACCCCACTTTTCTCATCTCTCCTTGGACTATTTATCTTCCAGCCATTATGAAGTTCTTCTTCCCCTAGACCATGATGCTTGGCAGGTGCTCAGGCTGCTTTCTCAGTAGGAATCTCCTTCACCTTTTTCTCCAACAATTGATACTGAGTCCAGATCAAAACACTGCCTCCTCATCTGAAAAACCTGTTTCTTCTCCATTCCCATGACATGCCATTGTATATGCAGAATTTGAATTATATAATTTTAAATTATACTTTAAAATTATATGCATCTAAGTCTTAGAGCACTCTATTCATGTATCTATCTTATACTTTAGCTATCCTCTCATTCAATACATTAAAATATTGAAGCACAATATCTGCATCGACTAGTGTGTTGCCCAGAAAATAGCAGTGAATTAAAATCAAATCCTAGAAAAAACAGGCCAACTTAATAGGTGAAATCAGGAGGCAGCATTGAAGGGGGAGCACGTATTGCAGAACAGTTTACAATAAAGGCTGCGGGAAGGGGCTGGAGAAGAACAAGGGTGGACACTGCCTTCGTGTTGGCAGTGAGGAAAAGGGGGTCCCCCCACTCCAAATCTTCAGTGCCCTTGGAGTCCATAACCTTCCACTGTTCAAAGAACCCTGGCAAGGACAGCCCCAATAACTGCGCTGGAACAGAACAAACTGAACACTGTCTCAGGTTGGGAGTTAAGAGAGCAACTTCAGAGTGAGCTCACTGGGCAACCACACACCCCGGAACCTTCTCCCAGAGAGCTCTCGAGTACAGTAACTTAATACTAAATCTTGCTCCTTGTGTTGATGACATATTTAAACTGCGGTTCTTTTACTTGAAATGTTCTTAAAAGGAAAAGCCTCAGGGGACTGCTGATGAGAGTAATGACAAATAAAGCACACTTCTGCAGCCAAAAGTTTCTTCGAAAACTTATTATCAGTCCTACTGAAGTGACTAGAAGAGCTGAGAAAGTGGGAGGACAACAAAGCACTATTTTCTAAAACTCGAATTCAAATCTTATTTTTTTGTTAAAGATTTATTTATTTATGCATACAAGCCGGAGTATAGGCCAGAGGCGTGGGGCGGCAAGAGGGTTCACCAGAGACAGAGTGGGGAGCAGAACAGGCAGATCAGAAATACACTGCTGAGGGGAGCAGCAGGCGAGGCAGGAGAGGTCTGCTGCACCATGTGGGATTCTCCCCGGCCGGGCGTCGAACTCGCATTGCGCACTGCCGACAGCTCCACAGCGCAGCACTCAACCACTGCGCCACCAGGGAGGCCCCTCAAATCTTATTTTTGAGCACCTACCCAATCCAGGGAAGTGACTGGATCTAGCTGTGACACATGGTGGAGTTATGTTCATTTTAGAAGCATGCACTTGGATTTACTTTGTCTCTTAACTAGCTAATAAGTTTTTTGAGGACTGCTAACTAAGTCAGTCCTACATATCCAGCATGGTATGCACAAACAGTATGTGTAAAATATTTGCTGAGCCTCAAAATGAAAATTTCCTGCTCTTTTGCAGAAAACACAAATTCAGTCATTTTTCTCCTCCCTATAAACCAGAAGTCATCTCTTCTCACTTCCAAACTGCCACTGGGCAGCTGGGAGAAAAAGCCCCTCAGACGCCCACCTCTTAGGAGCTTAGGAGCTCATGGCCTGGCAGCCTCCCAGGGAATCCACCCTGCAGCTGCCGGGCCACACCTCAGGGCACTACCAGCCAATGAGTGAGTGCAGCAGGGACAGGCAGGGCTTCTCCCAGGGGACCGAGTGGAGCACCCCTCTGACCATCAGCTTTGGCTGGTGGTCTCCTCCGTGACTTTGCCCAGCTTTGCCCCCAGACTGTATCGGAATGCATAGGATGATCTCTCAGGCCTGCCTTTCCTCTCTTCACTCTAGGACACCTGCATCAGTCTGAGGACCTTCCCAGGCCCCTCCCCATTTATTTATTTATTTATTTATTTATTTATTTATTTATTTATTTATTTATTTTGTCCTATGCTTCCCCCGTAAAAAAAGTCCTGGCATGAAATAACCTGTCTTGATGCCTATTTCTTAGAGGACTGGCTTTGCTTTAATAAATAATTTATAATTAGTAATCTCCATTCCCCTAAGAATATTTAGCTAGCACCTCTCGTGCTGGGAATACAATGGTGAGCAACAAAAGCATCACTGATGCCCTTAAGGAGCTGGCGGATTAATCAAATAATTACAAAAATTAAAAGCAAAGGGAACTATAATGGGAAGTAATAGGGGAACCGAAGCTAATCTGTGGGGCTGGGAGAGAATTCCCTAAAGGAGAGAAATTGTAAACTGAGACTTGAAGAATGAGAAAGAATTAACCAGGCAAGGGCATCGGATATTTCAAGCTGATGGAAGAGAAGCTGTAAAGACTCTGAGGCAACAGGGAGCTCAGCAAGTAACAGGACATGAAAGCAGGGAATTGACACAATGACGCTGAGGCAGGGTCCATCTCTGGAGGCCTATGGGCCACCTTAGGAAATTGGCAAGAGTGTAAGTTCTTTGAAAATAAATGTGCTGCCCTCTTTTCTAGATCTAGTATAATCCTGGCACCAAGAAAATGCTCCCTAAATAGTTGTTGAATCAACGTAGTAAACCAATGAGGAGGTAATTCAAGGTTTCATTGTTGTCCCTACAATCAATGATGTAGCAAATTAGCCAAAAGTGTCCACCACAAAGCAGCTCTGGGCTCTGCTGACTGATAAGACTGATAACAATGAGGAGGGTCATTCTCAGGCACTGGTCTAATCCTTGGGGATTCAGAGGGAGCCAGCAGAGGGACACCACAGCAGCAGGCACTGTGATGGGTAGGAGTGTGCCACAGACTAGATATGGCCTTACCACCTCCTCCTTGGGCGGCCTTGTGCAAGCTACCCAGTATCGCCACATCTCAGGGTCCTCTTGTGGACAGCATTGCTAGTCACTCTACCTCCAGTGGAGTGCTGGGGTTGGGAGGCTGTGGGAAATCACCATGAAAGCGCCCTGAGCAGCACCTTGGAGCATATCACATGTTCACTAAATGGTACCAACTGTTACTGTTTGAACAGAATTTTCTTTGCCAAGATAGAGCCATAAACAGGGAGATTTCCCAATGGTGAGTTGTCATAACCCGTCTGTCATGAGAACTACGTGGGATCACTTCTGATGCAAGAGGCCAGCTTTGGGGACCAGCTGGGTGGGCTGCAAACCCTGGGGACTGGCCAAGAGGCCAGGTCCAGACATGCATTTTGCACACTCAGACTCTGAATCCCACACTAGTATTTATACCTGAACATAGACCAAACAGGATGCCTCCAGTGTGTAGGTCTATGTGATACCTCACAGGTAAGGGGAGAGGACATGCTGCCTCCAGATTTTCTGTCCTGGAGGGCAGAGGCTGTGCCTTCTGGCCTCATTGCAGAACAGCAAAAGGCAACACCACGAGCAGATGCATCTCAATTCCTGCCTTTTGGATTTGTTTTCTCATGTTGGGTATTGCAGTCAGAGCCCAAGTGTAGAAGAAAATACCTACAGAATCCAAACAGAGAAAAAAATACCTGGATCTCTCCCCAGGCACTGTGTCCCAGCTGGCCCTGGCTGCCTTGGAATGGAGTGGGGTGGTTGGGGTGTAACTGCCAGGACAGAGATATGAGGTATGCAGGCCTACGTGCGCGGCAGCACACACCACAGGCCGGGAGGGACTCCGCTCAGTGAGTGGCCATCTGATAACAACCTGGATCCTTAAGATGCCAGCTGCTTGCCAAGCTGGACATGTCCGAACAATGGCACCCAGAGGTCCAGGAGACAGAACAAAGGGACTGTTATTAACTCAGGCCTGTGTTAGCATGTCATTCTCACCAAAACAAGTCTTGGGCCAGGCTGGCAAAGGCTCTGTCCAGGAATTGCAGAGCCTGGAATGGAGATGGTTAAATTAAAGGGGCTCTCTGGTGGCAATTTCAATGTCAGTGGTGGAAACTGGGCCATCTCATTAGGATTTGGCAGTTGGACTCATACCTTCTTAAGGGTATTCTTTTCTGTGCCACCCACTGTTGCCAAGCCCCACAAATGCTAGCTCTCTTCTTTAGGGCAGAGAATCCCTCAAGGCCTAAAAGCTTCCCCATTTCAGGAGACCATAATAATATTAGTTATGGCCAGTACACTGGCACCACTTCTACCAGCCGCTTATTGCTCTAAGTGCTTTCCATATATTTTAATTCATTTACTTATCACAGCAAGCCTATGAAATAAGTACAATTATTTTACCATTTAACAGGTGAATAAACTGAGCCACCACCTGCTTAAATAATTTACCCAGTGCCACATTGCTAGTAAAGTGGCAGTGCCAGGTAGCAAGTCTAGGTAGTTAGGATTCAGAGTCCATGCTTTAACTGTTATGCTATACTTCATCTCTATTTGTCATCAATTTCTTACTGATTGCAATTTTAAAAAGACATCAGATTCCTAGGCCTGGTTTTCCAGACTGAACAGCATGCATGTGCAGAGCTACTATTTGATAACTTCCTGTTTTATGTATAGTATAACTGGGAGATGTTTACAAATTAGGAGAAGTTAGGAAGGGAAGTTGAACTATGCAAGAATCAATACTAATATTGAGAACACTGATATTTTACCCAAGTGAATATCTGGACAAAGTATTAGGTGCACAGTGATGAAAAGCATCTACTGACTCACAGTTTATATCACTGCCTCTTCCCCACAGGGAGAGGCCTCGAAGATCTAAGTGTTGTCTCCAAATGGGCGAGCCCTTCCCAAAATTCATCCCAGAAGGAACTTCACACAGTTATGGAAATGAAGGACGAGATCACCCAGTACTTACTCAGCTAGCACTTAACACAAACCTCGAACATGGTTGTTATTTTCCCCATCTTGCTGACTAGGGTGCTGAGGCCCAGAGATCTTATATGCTGCCCAAGTAAGTCCTGGCAAATCCAGTATTAAAACCTCATCCGACTGCAGAGGAGGGAAGTACTCAGTGCAAGTTCAAGCTCAACTCTTCCTGGAACCCACTTTAGTCCCTCTTTCTTGAAAGACTTCTATTATAGCGACCCCCTGGTGGTGCAAGGGGTTAAGTCTCAGCACTATGAAGTTATCGCAGGCCACTGCTCCTCTCGGCAGTGTATTTCTTCCAATCTGCCTATTCTGCCCCCCACCTCTGTCTCTGGTGAATCCTCTCATCCTCCCCTCAACACCTCTGGCCTACACCCCAGTTCTTATATGCATAAATAAATAAATCTTTAAAAATAGGAAAAAGAAAGACCTCTATTATAATCTTTGCAGCAACGCAGTGCTCACTAACATTGTTTCACATGAAGCCAGTCTTGCTAGCAACCAAACAATAAAAGTTGGGGGGGGCATTGACTATGGGTTTAATTTTATTTCCAACTACCCCTGGGTACTTCATGGCAGGAAAACTGGAAGAGGCCAAGGCCTGGAAACATGGCCTGGTGTCCCTGGTCAGGGGAGTCAGTGACTTCATCCCCAGAGGGGCCAGGTTGACTTTCTAAGTTTCCAAGGCATCAGCTGGGAATGGCTTTCATGCTGCTCTTGCCCTTCTTTGCCAATGTCTTTAAAACTCCTTGAAATTTGGTGCAGATGTTTCAGAGCATCCCCATGAGAACGTAACTATGATCACATTGTCACTAACTTGGGTTTGGCGCAAGAGGAAAGGCAGGTGAGTTGTCCATCCAGCTTCCGCTCTACTGTAACACACCCCAGTGCAGGCAGCCAGTCCTGGTGTGGGGCCAACCAACATAAGACCCAAGGTCTAATCTCAGCCCCTCTTGAATCCCAAACACTTCAGACTAGAAATAACACCACAGGGTAGATACACTCAGACACACATGCGTCATCACCAAGTCAAAGCCAAGATATGTATTTGAGAATTTACAAGGTAGAAGGCACCCTCTAATTTAACAGCAACAAAAAAAGTGAGAACTAGGTGTTTCATTTCTTTCCTGGAGAAAAGACACAAAGGCTTTTCTCATATAAAAGAACCTGTACCCACCCAACTTGATTTTCTCCTCTCAGCCAATGAACACATCAATGTCAGTAATGTTGAGTCGCGTGTGAGAGGCAGCAAGAGGAGGGTGTCATCCTGCCTACAACCTCGCTAGGAAATAGGGCCTCCAACAGCCTGTCAGGTGGCAGCGTCAAAGGTGAGCAGGACCCTGCTTATCACCTCATACCAGAATCTAGTACAAAAACAGAGCAGGGACCAGCAGCAACAGCTCTAAGATAAGCTGGCAAAGATTTCAGTCCTAAGTCCCTCCAGAGGCCTCCCAGATTCATGGATCTCCCATCCCAAGACAGATACTGCAGCCATCTTATAAACTCAACCCTCCTCCCACCTCTTCTCATTAAAACGTATCTGTCGCTATGATGCTCCCTCTCTTCTTTCTAGACAATTCCTCTGGTCAGACTCCATAGGACAGCTATGGCGGTGATTCTTCATGGATTACAGGGCAATGATTGCCAGCCTCCCTCCTCCCCTCTCAGGTCCTCAGAGCTTCTCAAATTGAGCAACTCTAAAATGGCAACACACACACTTCCAGCTTCATTCCAGACCTGTGAGGTGTAAGCCCTGTTGCCCCCCCAAGTCCTTATTTCTTAACTGCTTCCCCCACCTCCTCCTAAGGCCCTTTGTGAAGGACACTAAACCAGGGCCTGGCGTCGATAACCACACGCGTTTGCTGTCACTCCTGCCATTTCCAGCCCCCCACTAATTGCAGTGCCCTCCAATTTGGTTTCATCTCCAGTTACTTGTGGTGCAGTTATCCTCAGGGATGTGTGTGTTCTCTGGCCAAGAAGGAAAAGAAACCAAAGACAAACTAGATGGACACTGTCCCCATAGGTCATCCATCCCGCCTGCTGGAGAGAAGACAGCCGGAACTGCCCTTCAGAGGCCATGGGACTAACTTCTCTAATGATTTGTGATAAAGGGCCATTGTTGTTGGGCTGTTGTTGTTTTTATAGTTCCTAACCATATTGAACCAAAACTTTTGCAAATTAAAAATGAATCATTAAAAATGAATTTTACATAAATGGCACACAAAAGATAAGCTCAACTCTTCTGTAAGATGTAATAATCATAAAATTATTCTAGCATATTGCTATAAAAGTTTCTCAACAAGGCCTCCCTGGTGGCACAAGGGGTTAAGTCTCAGCACTACCAAACTAGCACCAGCCACTGGACATGAGTTCGATCCCCAGCCAGGGAGCTAACCCACATGGCACAGCAGACCTCTCCTGCCTCACCCGCTGCTCCCCTCAGCAGTGTATTTCAGTCGATCCGCCTGTTCTGCTCCCCACTCTGTCTCTGATGAATCCTCTCACTCCCCACACCTCTGGCCTATACCCCAGCTCTTGTATGCATAAATAAATAAATCTCTTTTTTAAAAAGTTTCTAAACACTTGTTCTCAGCTTCTTACCTTGGTCCCTGGCCAACACAGAGTTGGGTAGCCCTGCTCTTACAGAAGGCCTCTGCTGTTCATTCAACCACTTAGGGACTGTACATGTTGTCTCTGCTATACGGGAAAAGGTGAGTGTAGCTCAATAATGCCTGCATCTGTATATTCCAGGGACTCATTCCTAATTCTTTCCTAGGTTCTAGGGAATGATAGCATGATGATGACTTACTAAGGGGAATCTATCTACAGTTCTTACTGCTGATCTAGAGTTACCTAAGTCTAAAGCACCTTGGAGAGCAATAAAAGAAAATGTGTGAGAGAGGACTAAGCACTATCTCAGGCCTTCGTATGTGGAACCAAGAGATATTTTGAAAAGCCTCCTGATGGCATGTCAAGGATCTGAGAATTGTCATCACTGGGGCTGTTGAGTCCTGGTCCAAACAGGCTCATGCAACTGCTAGTTACACAATCAGCTACTGTCCATTCAGAATCTGTCACTAGAACCATGATGGGGGCAGCCCCTGGATGGCTATGGATAGGAAAAGAGGACCAGCTTATCTACAGCATTCAGGAGTGTCTTGGAATTACCAGAAGGGAACAATGGCCCAGTTGAAACTCTTTCTTACTTCTGGAGGAAGCAAACCTCACTGTCTACCAGTTGCTCTTTAGGAACAAAATAGAGTTGGTCATCCTTTAGTAGGGGGAACTGGAAAATAAGGTAGGACATGTAGAATGAGGAGAAGTCTCCATTTCCTAGAAGCAATATTTAAAAATAGCTCTACTGATGTATAACTGATATCTTGTATACTTCACATTTTTACAACGTGCAATTTGTCAAGCTTCAACATACGAATACACCTAAAACCATGATCAGAATCACAATAATGAGCCCTCCTGTAATGACCTCCACCTCTTTCCACCCCACCTATCAGACAATCACTGATCTCCTTCCTGTCACTACAGATTAGCTTCCATTTTCTAGACTGTTCTACAAATGAAATCATACAGTATATGCTCATGTTTGATCCTACTTCTTTCAGTCAATGTAATGATTTTGACAATCATGTCATTGTATCTATCAACCACTCACTCTTTTTTACTGCTGAGTAGTCTTCCATCCAGAAGCAATTTTATATCTCAAGCAAGGTTACCCTGGGACTAAAATTTTGAGGGGTTAGGAGAAGTTTATGAAGACTTGGACTCTCTCTTAGAGTAGATCTTGCTGCTCCTGTAACGGAGCTGAGTCCAAAGTCCGGTGGAGGTCATGTCCTCTGGACGGGGTTTGCTGATGAGAATGCATAGCCCCAGGGAAAATGCTAAGTTTGCAGTTTGGGGTGGAGAGTCTGATGAGAAATAAAAGGGACTGAAGGAAAAGGGAAAAAAGAGTCTTCCTGATGTAGGGATAGAGGAATCAGCGGCAGAAAATGTAGCCACCAAGATTGAGAGTTTGGAAATCAGACACCAGAAGTTTTTGAGCCGCCGGGATATAGAGTTTCGGATTGAGCAGTTTTTGGAATCTTTAGTGACTTTGGGACCAGCAACTTTGGAAGCTTTGCAAGTAGCTGAACGACGGAAACTGCTCCCAGTTTTGTCTTTACTGCAGCCGAAGGAGGAAGGCAGAGGCCCGAAGCGGGCACCTTCCTAAAATGCATGAGTGCAGTCTGTTGGGCCGCTGGTGTTTGCAGTGTTGTTGGCCTGTTGCTGTGCTGGGGCACAATGGCAGTTTTGGGAGCATCTCCAGTTGTGTTCTGTGTAATCCTCGTGAGTTGGAACCTGGCCTACACTCTGGCTGTTGTGCGTCTGCAGAAGAAGGAAGACGCCATTTTGGAAACATGGCCTATTGTTTGGAAGAGGAGCTCCACCTCAGCAGTGGCGGGAAGACACCACCTTTGTTACTTTTCTGGGACTTAAAGGACTGGACATTGCTTTAAGTAAGGTAAATGGCTGTATGTTGACTTCAGTAATTCTTTGCTTTTTCCCTGTTTGTTAAATAAATCCCAATGTTGTAGTTTCCTAAACCTGAGTAGTCTTGCAATTGTGCGCGTGGGTGCAGAACCAATATAGTAACCGTTAAGCAATTGGGGCACTGCCTTTGTTAAATTTAAAAGGCCTCATTTTCCCGCTATCATTCCTATCACAGGAAAGAAAACATTTTTTGCTCAAAATTAAGTCATAAAACAAAGAAAAATGAGTCATTTAAGATTCTTAAATGATAAGAAGGATTTTGCCATATGCAGGAATTGTGGGCTGTAAGGAGTAGCAAGAAAGAGATCTGAAAAACCAGGGACCTCTATTCCTACTCAAGATAATTCTGACTTCCTGCCTTTCAATATCCTGTTCAGTTTGTTCCTTCCCCGGTTGTAGGAAATGCTATAAAAAATAGTCCCATCACATTTTTGACTTTGCATTTAGCATTGCTAGAAAGGAAGGTCAGCCTGCAACCATAAAAAGAGTTATTCATTCATTCACTCACAAAGCATTCATTAAGTGTCTTCTGCACGGTTATCATACTGGGGATCCATGCCAAACACTTATAGGAAGACTTAATCGTTGCTGCTCTCAGAGATATGGGTACACAGACTTCACAGATGCCGAATTTTACAAGACGCCTTTACCATAAACGAGACTAAAGATGGCAGTCGTGAGGGTGGTTAGGGCCAAACTGTTAGCATCACCACGCCCAGAAGACAGGATGGAACATTGATGTGGTAGAAGAGGAAGCGTCCTGATCATAAACTATATATTTCAGAGCCTGGTTCATAGACTGTCAGAAACAGTATCAGAGAATGTAACCCCAGCTCCCCTGCACAGACAGTGGGAAGATGTGGGGTGTGCCTGGACCTGTCCTCTTTTCCCCTGATCCAGTACTGAGTGTGCACATTGTTGATTTCCCCATCAACAAGTGGAGGAAAATATCTTTCTAAAAAAATGATGGTGGTCTCACAGAAGCAGGCTTACTTAACAAAGTAGCCAAGGGTTTATTCCCAATCCTGCCATAAAGTTACAGTGGAAAGTGGAAAAGAGCAGGATACAGAATTGAGTAAGTGTGACGATTCTAATAAATGAAACAAACAACCTATTCCTTAGAAGGGAGGGGACCTAGGAGGGAAATAGCCAAAGAAAACATACCAAAAGGATGAAAAAAATCACATGTTCTTCTTTAGTGCATATCCACTATTAAATTTTTAAAGAATTACTTTGAAACACTCTTCTTGGGAAGTCATGCATTCTTAGCTAAAGGAAGCCAAAGTGAATAGTCTGACTATGCCAGCATTCTGCAGAAAAGCCTGGAATGGAGGAGGCACTTCAGAGGAACCAGAGACAGAGGAAGGGTGAGGCCTTAGAGAGGAGCTTCAACGTGAGGGCTTCAACCTGAGGTGCAGAGGGTGAAGAAGAGGTACAGATGGAAGTGGGGGGCCGGAGTCCAAGCTGGAGATCAGTACAGGGGCTGCCCTTACCCGGGCCAGAACCAACAAGGTCAGGACCTGGCTGGCAACCATGAGAGTAATTTTTATTTCCTGGGCCTCAGAATCCTTGTCTGTAAATGGAAAAGCAAGAAACGGTGGTCTTTATGGTCTCCTCTGCCTTTAAACACGTAGAAATCTGGCCTGATTCATTTCCACGTCTACCCAGTGAGTATCGTGGATGTCTGAAGCACTGAGTCAACAACCACAGACGCCTTCTTCAATGTAGCCCAGATCAATCAAAAACCGTTAATGCTTGTTACTAAATGGATAGCTATGCAGATTTTCTAGAAAAAGAGCTCTACAAAGTAGTCCCTGATTAGAGCCAGGGTTAAGGGCACAATCTACATCTTTTCTAATGTGTAATTCATAGTGGTTAGGGATACTGACAAGAGAATTCTCCAGGAGTCATGGAATGAAACCGATACATATCTCAGGGGGGTGATGCCAAGACATTGAGAAAAGGCCTGCTGCTCCTTTCCCTGCAGGCATCACTGCAATCATTGCTCCGAGATTATCCCCAGAATCGTCCCCAGAGACCACTCCTCACTAAAGTTGGAGGTAAGCTGCTGTCTGTTGGTGAAGAACGTGAAAACTCACGCATAGAAGGGTGGAGCAGGAAGGTGAGAGAAGGTCAGAGGGAAAACAAAGGGGTTTCCTGTGATGAGTCACTGCCTTCTGGGAAACAATTTCAGAAGCCACACAAAGTCCCCAGCACCTGTCCAAGGCTTGTGCTGTGCACTGAAAGAAAATGTGGCAAATGAAGCAGCAAGCCACTTCTGACAGCCCACAGGCCACACACAGGACAGAGGTCTGAGAAAAAGCCAGGCAGTCCATGCACACACGACAGTGCGCACACCTGTGGGTGGGCTGACGCCTCTTAGCTCTAGGTCTCCTTTGTGAACCTGATGCTGTTGTTTCCTTTAATAGTCACAGCTTGGATTCTTTCAGATAAGGTTTCGAAATATAAAAGGCTTACTGCATCTAGAAAGGAAACAAATTTGACCATAGTTCTGGGCTTGCAAAGCAACATGAAAATTATTGCATTCTACATGGGGTGAATTCCTTTCTTGGCTTATGTTGACCTGGAAACAAAACCAATCTTTAATTCCTCATGCATTAAAGGGTATGGTTTGCATGTAGTAGGGTAGAAAGAACACAGGCAATTTCAAGCTGCTACTAGATGACACAGTAAACAAAACTGAGATAGAAGATAGAGGCAGCCAGAACTCAGGGGATTCAACGAAGGACAAAGGATGCTGGGGAGGAAAACATGTAACAACCCTGAACAGTCTCCGGTCCAATAGCAGGGAAAGGACAGACGCCTGCAGGAGGGCTCCGCATCAAGAAGAAATAAAATAATGTTTGCACAGAGATCAAGACGTGATTTACAGCCTGTCAGAGTTCAGTATTCAAAACTAAGCAACTAAACAAATAACAATAAAAATAACTCAATTATCAAATCAATTATTAATAGGGATAAAGAGTTAAATAAGAAAGGAAGAACGATCCTAGTGCCCTATCTGGTTCAGCTTCACTGGTATATGGGCATAGAAATATGATCAGTGAATATTCATTTCATCCACATATTATAAAACATTATTATTGTAACCGGGCTGAGTCCAAAGTCCGGTGGAGGTCGTGCCCCCTGGAGGGGGTTTGCTGATGAGAATGAATAGCCCCAGGGAAAATGCTAAGTTTGCAGTTTGGGGTGGAGAGTCTGATGAGAAATAAAAGGGACTGAAGGAAAAGGGAAAAAAGAGTCTTCCTGATGTAGGGATAGAGGAATCAGCAGCAGAAAATGTAGCCACCAAGATTGAGAGTTTGGAAATCAGACGCCAGAAGTTTTTGAGCCGCCAGGATATAGAGTTTCGGATTGAGCGGTTTTTGGAATCTTCAGTGACTTTGGGATCAGCGACTTTGGAAGCTTTGCAAGTAGCTGAACAGGGAAACTGCTCCCAGTTTTGTCTTTACTGCAGGAGGAGGAAGGCAGAGGCCCGAAGCAGGCGCCTTCCTAAAATGTGTGAGTGCAGTCCGTTGGGCTGTCTGGCTGCTGTGGTTGCTATTTGCAGTTTTGCTGGCCCGATGCTGTGCTGGAGCATCACGGCAGTTTTGGGAGCATTTCCAGTTGCATCCTGTGTCGTCCTCGTGAGTTGGAACCTGGCCTACACTCTGGCTGTTGTGCGTCTGCAGAAGAAGGAAGATGCCATTTTGGAAACGTGGCCTATTGTTTGGAAGAGGAGCTCCATATCAGCAGTGGCAGGAAGACGCCACCTTTGTTACTTTTCTGAGACTTAAAGGACTGGACATTGCTTTAAGGTAAACGGCCATATGTTGACTTCAGTAATTCTTTGCTTTTTCCCTGTTTGTTAAATAAATCCCAATGTTGTTGATGTTCCCTAAACCTGAGCAGTCTTGCAAATGTGCACGTGGGTGCAGAACCAATATAGTAACCGGTAAGCAACTGGGGCACTGCCTTTGCCTAAATTTAAAAGGCCCCTTTTGTCTGGTATCATTATCACCATATTTGTAGAAAGGGAGGAAAGGAAATCAAAAGCCTCCTCTGTACAACAGGAAGTAAATGCATGTCTTTTCATCCCTTTATGTCATGATCTATATCCTTTAGTAACTTACTGCAATTGCAGCATATTAATCCTTTACCTCCTTCCTTAGGTTGATGCCTAGGTATCTGATTATTTTTGATGCAATTGTAAATGTAATTATTTTCTTCTTTTTTCACCTCATTCATTGTTTCTATTAAAATGCCACAAAATTTTGTATATTGATTTTGTAACCTGTCACTTTGCTGTATTCATTTATTGTTTCTAATAGTCTTTTAGTGGCGTCTAGGGTTTTCGATATATAGCACCAGATCACCTGCAAATAATGACTGCTTCACTTTTTTTTTTCCAACCTAGATTCCTTTTATTTCCTGTTATGCATGATTGCTCTCAATAAAAATCTCTAATACTGTTTAAAAAGAAGTGGTGATAGTGGGCATCTTTGTCTTGTTTCTGATCTCAAAGGGAAACCTTTCGGTTTTTCATCATTAAGTTTTATATTGGCTATAGGTTTGTGATATATGTTCTTTATTACATTGAAATAAGTTTTGTCTCTTCCTTCCTATTTATCATAAATAGGTGCTGAATTTTAGCAAATGCTTTCTCTGTATTTATTGATATTATATTATTTTGTAATTCCTTTTGTCAATGTAATATATTACATTGATTGATTTATGTATTTTTAACCATCATTGCATCCTTGGGATAAATCCCACTTGATCATGATGTATAATCCTTATAATGTGTTATCAAATCCAACTTGTTAGCATTTTGTTGAAGATGTTTACATCAATATTCATCAGGGATATTAGTCTGTAGTTTTCTGGTGCTGTCTTTGTCTGATTTTAATATTAGGATAATGCTGACACCATAAAATGTATGGGAACTTTTTTTAAAAAAACGAAATTAAGACTTTTTCAGAGAAGTCTTAGGTTCAGTTTTAGAGCAGCAAAATTGGGGGACAGGTAGAATTATTTGGGGGTTCCATCTCAGTAGGATTAGGTTTATTAACAACCATAGCTGAGGCAACACCCCAGAGCCCTGCCTCCATACAGATCCCTGCCACACTGAGGCCTATTTCTGAGCTGCCTGTCTCACAGCCTAACTCCCAAAGACTCCCGTAATCCTCACCTGATCTTTTCTCTCCCAGTTCACCACTTGACTAGTTTCAACTAATCTATTTGCTGTTCAATTCTATTTTGAATTTTTTTTCTTATTCATCTTCTTAGCACTGCAGCTCTCACAGATAGTTTAGTGCTACTCCTTGGAATTCCTCACCGTCTTGCTGAACTCTACTTTCACAGTTCTAAGGGCATGCCACTGGACATGGAGTCAGAGAGCTGGGTCTCCGCTCTGCTTTCTGCGAAAAACTGCATCTCAGCCCAACCTCAGTGAGCCCCTTCACCTGGGATATTACCACAGTGGACAGAGGAGCAAATGACACAGTGTTTCCAAGGCTACTTTAAAAGCACCTGGACACTGGAAGTCTTTTCTTCAGCTGGCTACCAGGATTTGACCCGTTCCTGGTTTTCCCCCTGCCTCACTGACTCGTCCACACTGGGCTCTTTGCTTTTAATGCTTTCTTTTCATCTCGTTATCCTCTAAATATTAGGTTCAATTTGAACCGCTGCTTTCCATCTATTTTCCAGCCATTTACTCCATCTAGTCAAAAGGCTTTTAATATCATCTATAGGTTGAAAGTCCCTCAGTCCTATCTTCAGCCCAGAACGCTCCCTCACCTGCAAACCTGCATGGCCTCTGCCTCTCCTCATCCCAGCATGGGTGTCAAACAGGCATCTCACTCTGTGACAGTCGGCTTTCCACCCTATGCTCCCGCAGTCTCTCCTTGCTCAGTGTCATTTTCATCCTTCCAATTGACTGGATCCAAAATCATGGAGTCATACATGACTTACTCTTTCACACTTCCTGTCCATTTCATCAGCAAACCCTCTGAGTTCTAACTTCAAAATATAAGCTGAACTGGGCCTCCCGAGTGGCGCAGGGGTTAAAGTCTACCACTGTCAAGCTATCACCAGCCACTGCACATGAGCTGGATCCCCAGCCATGGAGCTGACCCACATGGCGCAGCAGACCTCTCGTGTCTTGCCCGTTGCTCCCCTCAGCAGTGTATTTCAGTAGATCTGCCTGTTCTGCTCCCCACTCTGTCTCTGTTGAATACTCTCACCCCCCGCAACTCTGGCCTACACCCAGTTCTTGTATGCATAAATAAATAAATCTTTAAATGTGTGTGTGTGTGTGTGTGTGTGTATTTGAACACACACACCTTACTCCTCCATTACCACCCTGACACAAGCCAACATCACACCTGACCTGGATTCTTGCTCTAGTTTCCTAAGCGGTCTCCTTGGTTATGACCTTGACCCCTCCCACTCTCTGTTTTCAACACAGAAAACTTAAGTCATCCTGCTAAAATATAAATTGGGTCACAAACTCCTAATCTCTTCTCCTCACATTCAGAGAAATTACTGTGATACTTACTATAAAATGGGGGTCATAACATTGGCTACTTCATAGGGTTATTGTGGGGATTAGAGTCAATATTTGTAAAGCACTTAGAACAAATACTCAGCATTTACTAGGTGTCAAGCATTGCCCTAATATATTGAACATACATTAACTCAATATGTATTAACTTATTAATTTGCATAAGAATTCTAAGTTAAGTACTATTATTACTCCTATTTTACAGCAGAGAAAAGTGTATAACAGAGAGGTTAATTAACTCCTCCTAAGTCATACAGCAAGTGGGTAGCAGAACTGGGCATCCAGTCCTTTAGGTTTCTATTTATCTGTTTATTCATTCCAGCTGTAATTTTACTTGTATATATGAAAATGCAAGCCTGTACTTTCACTACACTACCTAGCCAATAAGTCTTCTTCTGACAAACTCTTTAGGTGCTGAATAGTATCCCATCATACAGAGGAACCATTAATTCACATAATTCTTCAATTCTTTACTATGTCCTCTAATCATTCCAGAGACTCTCACTAATAGACCATTTACTCAGCAAATATTACTGGGTGAAAATATACTAGGCACTGGGGACACAGCAGTAACCTACCAAAATATGGGCATGGGGCTCTGGCTCCATGAAGCTTACATTCTCTTAGAAGTGCTTTTTATCATCAAAGTGTCACCAGAGATCTGATTTGCATGTTGACTAATCATTTTTCTCTTCTGAGGCCACTGGGCCCAGCTTCATTCATTTGGCACATCTCTTGGGCAAGTCACTTGACTAACTGTGTGGGAGGAACGAAAAGGATTCAGATGTGGACGTTGCTCTCCGCAGGTTGTACATTAACATGCCTGCCTGTGTCTCGGGAGCAGCCCTTGTCAAACATGTGTCTGGGTCTGAGCAGTGCCCTTTTCATTTGCATACCTCTCATTAAACCTCTGAGCTCCCTCAGGGTGGGAAGAACATTCATGTGCCTTCCTTTCTGTTTTCCCACAGAGCCTAGAAGAGTGCTTTGAATACAGGAGCTTGAGTTTTATGTTCTTTATTGAACATCAAGTTCTAGAAAGAATCCTCCAAAAACTATTTGGTGACAAATGTTACACCCCACTTTTCTGCCCTTATTAAAGCTGCAGTAATTTAGCTCATCACTTCAGAAAAACTAAGATGATTATATTTTAATTACTCTCTCCCTGATTATTTGTAATCATTTAGCCACTAAAATGGGGAAATCCTGATGATCTAAGAATGCTCATTTCAAAAAACAAAAGACTCTCTCTCTCTGTCTCTCTCTCTCTCTCTCTCACGCACACACATGTGTAGCCTTAAAATCCTTCAATGTCTTCCCACGATTCTTTGATAAAATAGCCAAGCCCTCAGCAAGGCCTGCCACACACAAGGCCCGAGCATCCTAGACTGCCTGTGCCTCTCCAGCCTGGCCACACACAATTAAGCATCTGCTTTTCCAACCTGCAGATTCAACTCAATCATGACTTTCCTGTCCCAGCCTTCAATAGCCCAGAACCGCAGGATCCCACCTTCTCACAGCACCAGTACTTCTTTAGGCTTCTATTTATCTGTTTATTCATTCCAGTTGTAATTTTACTTGTGTATATGAACATGTCATTGTGTCTCTGTCCACCACCAAATTCTATGCTTCCTGAGTACAAGCACCATTTCTGGGTTTTTTTCACCATTGTACATGCAGAGCTGAACACAGTGCTAGAAACAAACAACAAGCAAAAAAGTGTACTCATGCTTTCAACAAATATTTGACGAGCACCTTTGAGAAGCCCAACCCCGTCCTGTGTGCTATAAATACAATAGTGAACAAGTCAAAGTTCCTGCCTTCCTGAAGCTTATATCCTTCTTGTGGAGAAGAGACAATAAACAATAAGTCAGGTGATTTCAGAGGGTGACAAGTGGTATGGAGAAAATACATCAGGACGGGGGACGGGGAAGAAGATGTAACCAGCAGGGATGCGTAGGATGGTATTTCAGATAACGGTCAGGGCAGGTCTCTAGAATGATCTGGCAAATGAGGAGTCCTGTGAGCTCTGAAGGGGGCTGGATTTTCAGTACAAAAGCTGATACCGTCCCAGGCAAAGCAGCACAGTTGACATGTCAACATAGAATGCTGCTGGGGGCCTGGCCTGCTGCCCGTGGGTCCAGAAAAATGACTCTCCCACTCTCTCCAAATCTCTTTTCCAAA
This sequence comes from Scalopus aquaticus, assembly GCA_004024925.1. NCBI lineage: Eukaryota > Metazoa > Chordata > Mammalia > Eulipotyphla > Talpidae > Scalopus > Scalopus aquaticus. The sequence goes on along the minus strand of PVIJ01003812.1, from coordinate 89,755 downwards.
AACACTCTCTTTTTGGAGAAATTAATACAAGTTAAAATTTAGTAAATGTTTTGTAATGAAGAAGAGGCTGCACTGGAATCCATACTTACTCAGCTTAGGCACCATCCTAGCTTCAGGCTTCCAGGGCCCTCCAGCCCTCCCCTCCCACCCCACCTCCCAAAATCCCCATGCTCTCTTGGAGGCCCATATTTGGATTTCCATGTGGGCGGAATCCACCCACCAGGAAAAGCTCATTTCCTCCCTCCCTCTGGCTCACACTCCCAGCCTGGATCCTTCCCCCACAATATCCTTTGGCAGACTCCTCTTCTGCACTCCCTCCTGGCTGGCTGTGCTTCCAGAGAATTCTGTCTACTAACAAACTACCTGTAATAATCTACCCAGTGGAAGATCCCTGACCAGTGGTATTACCATTCCTTTGGGCACACTTTCAGTCAGACCCTGTCTAAAGAATTGGTGCCTATCCCCTTGGCACGGATGCTAATTCTTCCCACTCTCCTTGCTCTAAACTACCTCTGTAATGGATTGCACAACATTTGACTGGCTAACCTGATTTTTTGTTTCATCTCCGATCAAATTCCTAAGCTATTGTTAAAAACTTTTTCTTTTTTTCTCATCCTCTTTCCCACCTTCCTATCTCCCTTGCCTCCCTACCTCCTCCAAACCCATATGAGTGGCCTGTGGTCCAGAGCCAAACCTACAGGGCTCTAGTCCCAACTCACCCCTCACCGATTACAGGGGTGACATTAGTACCTACTCCCTGGGATGTTAAGAGGATTTTGAAATGTATGTTAAACATCTAGAACAGAAGTGCACAGTAGACCCGCACATGGATTTACTGAACCAATGAAATGTTAGCTCTTATTGACCCTGAGATCTGAGGCCCCTTTGTGTCCTGCTTAGAAAGTGGCTGCCCCCTCTGCTTTTATTTGAAGAGACAAAATATCCTTTGGCCCAAATGCCTCCCTCCCACCTTTAAAATCACTACAGATAGAGTCTGTATTTAACAGAGCACCAGAGGAGAAGGGGAAACATTATAACAATTACCCCATTCTTTTTCCAGAAGAGTTTATCAGATTAAATGGAAGAAGAATACTGGGACTAGATCTGGATGGGGAGGGGAGAGTCTGTGGTTTGTTTGGAAGAAAAGGTCAAAAGAGGCACTAAAAGCAGGGGTGCATCATGAGGACCCTTGGCTCTTGAGTGGGTGAGGGGGCTAAAGTAGAAGGCATGGAAAAGTAGGAAGGGTGGGAGAGGAGAGACACTAAAAGCTCACCTAAGACGAAACCGGTTCTTTTCTGAATCCACACACCATTTCACCCCAGCTCTGCCCCCATCAACCAAGGTTGCGTGTAGCCAGCTTCATATTGAAAAGAGCCTGGATTTTCAGGTCAACATAAACCTGGAGCAAATTCCAGTTCTAATGTTTACTAATTGACAAAGTTAATTGACCTGTCTGAGCATGGGTTCCTCCTCTGTAAAACCAAAACAAAATAAAAACAAAGAAAAACTCCAACTTCTCCTAGAGTACTTGTAAGGATTATATAAGGCAAAGCATGTGCTACACCAGCTTTGTGTCTTGCTCCCAGTGAATGCACACATTTCATTTCCTCTCAGCCATCACCCCAACGCATGCCCTGAGAGACTCAGCCAGCTTTCTCAACATGCACTAAACCCCTAACCTCTTGCATATTTTCATGTTTAGTGTTTACAAGTAATTTATCACAACCAATTCAGTTATGTTGGGGGTAGTTCCAAAGTTGGCACATAACTGAAAACTACATAAACAGCCTCCTTCTTATTTAAAAAAAATTCCTTAAGTCACCCATAAAATACAGTATACAAAGCTTTAATATACAACCACATATAGTTATATAAATATGCAATAATCTACACTAAAAATAATTAATAAGGAATAAATATGAAGAATATAAGTTTATAGATTTTCATTACTCAGAAGAGCTCACAGAATTAAAAAAAAGGCTACAAATATTCATTGTGTAAAATCTTTGCACAGAAATCCACATTTATTTCTGGTAAATAAAGTCCTAAAGAGGCAGGATATAGGTTCAATGCAAAGCATATTCACACTCTTCAATAATATTGAGCTTTTCTCCAAAAGAGTAAATAGACTCAGCAAGTCATCCTTTGGTTCTTTTAATCATTAAAAGTATAATCTAATATGATCTGACTGATCTTACAAAATAACAGAAAGAAAACTAACCCAAACTATTAGTCTTATTATGTCCTTGGACAAGTTACAGAATCATATTACATGAAGATTTTAAAGGATCTTAAAGATCACTAGTGAAATCTCTCATTAGTTGTTTTAGTCCCACCCAAGGGATTAAACAACCTCTACTTAAATCAGTCCAGTAGCTAGAAACCACCCATTCCACTGAAGAACACCCCAGCAGTAATTTAAAACACAATTACTTCAAAAATGTAACACAACAAAATAAGCAGGATCTTCCTGGCATTGTTTCACTTTTTTAAAATTACGAAGAATTTACATTGCAATATACTTAGTGTATTAATGGGCCATACAAATTGATAATAAAATCACTAAGCATTCAGTAAATAACTAAATAAAAATATAATCACATTTGTATTGAAAAATTCAGCCTATCTCAATATGGAAAATGACACTCTCACATTTTAATCCATTAAATGACAAAGGTTACAAAAATGATAATAGGCAAGACTAGCAAAAGAGCAATAAAACACATTTAGAAACTGGTGGTAGAAGTATAGATTACTATGAAAGTTATGTATTTTAATTGGTAATATTTATTTTTCAAAGATCAAGATCACCCTTGTATTTTTGAAAAAAATCAGTGCGGCAGCTGGCTGGTTAGCTCAGATGGTGAGAGTGTAGCGCTAATAATAAACAAATCACAGCTGAGTCCACTAATTAACACACACACACACACACACACACACACACACACGCACACACGAGGAGAAATTTGCAGAGCAGTCCCCTGAAGAGAGAAAAGTCAGGATTTTTTTGTTTTAAGTGCTAGGAAGGGGGTACTGCCTGGTAGTTATTCTGAGAGGCTGTTGGTTTAAACAAGCCCCATTACTCAAGGGTCAGAAATGTCTTCCATCAGGTTCATAAAGAGGGATGTGGGGTCACTCCTTAATGGTCATGAGCTGGTTAGAATAGGTTGGGATAAAACATAATTTTTAGTTTTGGTATTTCCTAGGCAAATTCTACTATAAGTATAATTTAACCTAAAAGTCTCTCTCCAGGAAACCCAGGCTAAGGAGATAATGAAGTGGTCAAATATTTATATGCAGAGATATTCATTGGAATTTTGCTTAGCCAAAAAAACGGGGGAAAATAAAACTTCCAATACTGGGGGACTGTTAAAAAATATTGTAACACATCCATAAATTGCCCGTAAGAGGCTTAATGGCATGAGACAATGCACGTAACATTAAACAAAGTCCGTTTTATAAAATAAGAGATTGTGGTCTCAATTATCGTGGAATGAACTTTTAAGTACCCAGAAAGAACTATACCTGGAATGCCAATAGTATTCGTATATTAGTGTTGAATTACAAAAGGTTAACCTCTGTCTGTTTTTGAAACTTTTATAAACTAGAAAGACGTTGGCAAACCTCCCACCCTCTCCCAAAGAAAATCAGAACAAAACAACCCCAACACATACAAAACTGAAAAGTTCTATGTAAGTGCCTTAGCTCTGTTTGCAGTAGATCCTGTAACCAAGGACTCTACGTCTAGCGGCAGAATATCCGTGAGAATCTCATTTCTGTTTCTAATGACTCTATAGAAACTGTCTCCATAGTTTACCCAAAATGAGCAAACAAGATATTTTTGCGGTGCACAGCGTCTCACCCACACCCACACCTACACACACACACACAGCGCGTCTCACCCACACCTACACACACACCCATACCTACACACACACACACCCGCCCTGGGATTGTATGACCAAGGAAATGAATCCCACCTCTCATTTCTATGGGTCAGGGTATAAGGAAACTTTCACGTACATTCTCAAGTTTAACCTCAGAGCAATCCAAAGCAGTGGCAAAGTGAGGCTAATCAGAAGCGCAGTGCTATCTGCCACCTTGCCCCAACCCCTAAATGGTGACCAACCCTCAGGACTAGATGCAGGCCTAGGGACTCCAGGCCAGACCCATGTCCATGGCCGCCATACCAGGACCCATTTGATGCAGCTGGGGAATGGCCAGGCAATCGGCAAACACTGCTTTGACTGCAAGCTCAGCTGCGTCCATTTAACCCTACCAGAAAGTAATAGCGCTGTGGAGACACTGGGGAAAATTTCACACCTATTCATAAAAAGTATCGCTACCTCCCCCTCATACACGCACACTTTTTTTTTTTCCTCCTTTGTCTTTCCAGTGATCAGGAGCATGGGAGATCGCACTAAAAGACTAAACCAACACTAAAATTTATTTCCAGGAGCTAAATACATTTATATATAAAAGTTAGAGTAAAATAACTCTTGTCAACAGATAAAACACCCAAATACAAGCCTTCACCTCTTCCTCCATCAAATGAATTGAACAGCGCCTGCCTTTCCATCCTTCCCAGAACATAGAGCTGTATAGGGATCAATAGAGATTAAAAAAAAAAAAAAAGGGCCAGAGAGCACGCAGACTGCTTGATGCCTCTTCACTTAGGTGAGATGCTATAAAACGAAAATCAAGAGGCCAGACCCGGGCCTCCTTGGGCTCCCCCAGAAACACGCAGAGGCGAAAGCGAAGCGCCCATTCGCCAACTGAGACTTTATATGACCCGGTTGCACCTGCCTAACAGAAATTCCCGGCGCTATTATTGCGGAACAAAGGTCGCGGTCATAAAGGCCTAAAGATGATAGAAATGGAAGTCGCCATTAGGCGGCCAGGCTGGGAGTGAAATCCCCTGCCGGCGCGCCTCTGCTGGGCCCGAAGCCAGGACCACGGCGCTTGCGCGCAGCTGTCCCCGAATAAATAAATAACCTCGCGGGCGGGCGGCGGCCCGGGCTGGGCGCCCCGCCCATCCCGACCCGGCTCGCGGCTCACGTAGCGAGAGCGTGAGTCAGCGCGTTCGACCGCAGCCCTAAGCCGGGGGAGGGCTCCCTGCAGCCGGGACACCCGTCCTCACGTACCGCCGCGCCGCACCGCGACCGCCGAGCTGCCCAGCTACGCTCCGCGTGGGCGCAGGGGCGGGGCGCATCGCCCTCGCGGGACGGCGGGAGAGGGCTCCTGGGTTACGGCGTTCGCACGGCCCCAAGGTGGCCTGCTTGAGAGACTCGTGGGTGTGGGGCTCGCCTTTCCTCTACTGCGGCCCCATGGGTTGCGGGCCGGGAAGGAGGGGCAGGAGGGTCAAGGGCAGGTTAGAACCGGTATTGTCGATCCTTAGCGGGTCCTCGACCTTGTCCAAGCCCCTCTGTGTTTTTCATCTTGGAGCCTCTGTGTAGCACACTCTCCCCCTCCCTGACATTTGGCCCATTATAGGCTCCCCCTTTGTGCTTTGTGTCCCTCCCTCCTCCCCAACCTATAGGGAGGTTAGTGGAGAAGGGGTGATGGGTTCCAGCTGTGAGGGGGGTCTTGCCCGGGGCAGACTGGGGAAATTGAAGCCAATACATTTGGGGTGGGGGGAGTCCCTTATCAACCTAATCTCACGCGCAGAGGGGATTTATCATTCGAGTTGGCCTTCATTTCCTCAAATGTGCACCTGTTTAGTTATAACAACCGCTTTTATAAGAAGGAAGTTGCCTACGTGCCTGGCCGCTGAAGGACGGAATTAGATGTACTCTTGACTAAACGTGTGAACACAGCAGTTCCTCCTATTCAGTTCTAGACCTACAGGGTTGCAAGACTGGGCCTCCTGAGGGCAGAAAAAAATTCCAAGTCCTCCTTTTGCCCTTTGGTAAAATGTTCTTTCCCAAATTAGGGCATATTGTAAAGCTTCCCTCTTTGTGCATTTGTGATGCGTCTGTCACGTTCTCAAAGCCTATGTGAGTGGGCTGACAAGTTATGGGGAGGAAGACAAGAGGAAGATGCTTATGAAGGAAAGAGAGAAATGGGGTTGGGGAAGAGGAAGTAGAAAGTTAACTAGAATAGGAGCATTGAACAGAGAGTAAAGTGATTAACAGAACATCATTGAGCTAATGAAAGCCAGGTACTTCTGGGCACTAGAGATGCAAAATAAGTGGTTCTCCATGGACCGTGCCTTTTTTTTTTTTTCTTGTTCTTTTTTTTGGGGAGGTGGGGGGGAGTGCAGGTGAGTGACAGGGTTCACCGTGGAATAGAAGATATCAACTAAGTAAAGTTAAACATGAAGCAGCCTTAGGGCAATGGTTCAGTACCCAAACTCAGGAGCCAGGGAGTCAGATTCTGTGCCAGTTCTCAGGAAGAGCTGCATGGAGCTTTGCAAATGTGTCACCTACAATACTGAAAAATCTAAATGAGTATTGAATGTCACCCAGCGAGGGATGGTGAAGGTGAAAATGGAAAGTGTCTCCAGCTCCCATAGGTGATTGCTGCTCTTCTCCTCAGCCTCTGCTAAGGACACTTTAGGGAGGTGCCCTCATAGGAGAAGCTCAGGCTAGTGGTCAAGATTGCAGGCTTTGTAGTCACTCAGACCTAGGTTGCCAAAGACTATAATTTCAAGCTCGTTAACTCAACTTCTCTGAGCCTCTGTTTCCTCTTTCGTGAAATGGGAATGACATAGTGCTGGGAACTCAGAACTGAGAGCCCTTGGTTGGTGGTGACTAGGTGTGGATCAGGAAAAGAAGTCTTTTGATAACAGAGCCTGTTTGAAAGAGGAGAATATTTCTTATCCTATAGCAGTCCTCTACCCTAGTAAAGGGTTAAATTGCTGTGTAGAAAAAAGATAAAAGCCCTTGCCTCAGTCACATGGGACTAAACTTGATACTGACATTCTAGGAGTTTTAGGCCTAGGAAGAGTGGCCTGTAGAATGCACAACCCCTGTTTTTGTTTCTTAATAACCAAAACTATACACTGAAAGCCCCCACCCTGAAGCAGGATGATCTTAAAAAAATCAGACACCAGGGCCTTCTGAGGGAAGCAGGCAGAATTTTTGATTAAGTGAAATAGACTAATAATTTCTTCTTCCTTCCTTGGTTGCTTTCTCTCCCTGGCACCCATAAACCCAAGTGTCTTAGGGATTTTTATCTCATCGTGCTGAAAATCCAAGATTTAAACCTGATTCCCAGCCGCTCCTTTAGAACGGGTTGCAAGAGAAGTTGTTCCATCCAACTAGCCTGGGGAGGGGTAAGCACGTACTGCTGGATGGTGGGACGTGCAGAACATCAGGGGAACATAACCAAGCGGAGTGAAGCATGTGCTGTGACTAATAAAGGTCGACCTGGGGTGTGGCTGTCAGGAGAGAAATCACCTCCCCCGGGGGGCCGGTACCTAAGAAAGTTCAGGAAAACGTCTGACTACCAGGGAGTGTTTATCCAGCCAGGGTGAATGTAACTTCAGTTATCACATTCATATGCTTCAGCTGCCCTCCTGTGTTTGTTCAGGAAGGGGGTGCTGCCGCAGGGAGTCTAAATGATCTCTTTGGGTAAACCCCATATCTCAGAAGCCAGCTGCCCAGCCTACAGCAAAACAGAAAAGTCCCTTGTCCCCACCCTGGTCTGAGCAGAGTTGCCCAGGCATTTCCCCCAGACACCCCCTGCCCTAGAGTCCTCTGGTCTTTCAACAGGGTTCAGATGGGTGTGTGGGGAGGCTCCTAGCACAGGGCACCATTGTTGGGATATCTTTCCTTCTGTGTTCCAGAACAGCTCTGGCCCTTCCACCAAATGTACTCATTGTAGAGATTGCATTTTTCAAATTTGTGTTTGTATTTTGCAAGCGTAAAAGTAGCACATAGGATGCAAAAGATAATTAGATGAAATAGAAATATATGAAAAGGGAAATGTCCACCACTCCTATACTGAGTTGAATAATGTCCCCCCAAAATTCATATCTACTAAAATCTATTAAAGGAACCCAGAAATAGGATCATTGCAGATATAATCAAGTTAAGATGAAGTCATACTCAACGAGGGTGAGCCATAAATCCAGTATGACTGGCATATTTATAAGAAAAGGGGGTTCTGGGTACAGACACACAGGAGAGCATCATGTGATGAGGAGGCTGCAAGCCAAGGAACACCAAAGAGTGAGCAATCACTCCCAGAAGCTAGGACGAAACAAGGAAAACTCCTTCCCTAGAACCTCCAGAGGGAGTGTGGCACTGCTGACACTTTGATTTCAGTCTTCTGCCCTCCAGAGCAGGGAGACAACACATTTCTGTTGTTCTGAGCCCCCAGTTTGTGGGTCTTTGTTTTGGCAGCTAATACAACCCCTAAACCCACCAGGCAGATTTAAATGCTGTTCACATTGTAATGTATGTCCTTGGATTCTTTCTATAGTCAAATGCATCTTAGGGAATAGCCTGGTGAGATCTGATTTGAGAAAACATCAGCCACAGTTGTCCTAACTGACTTCAGGTAGTACAGATAGTTCCTTTTCCAAATAACTAAGCAGCTGGTAGAATATTGAGAAATACCCTGACTCCTTCCATCATACCCATAAACTCAGAGCCCAAAACCCCAAAAGACCCCTGGTGTCATCTCCCGGTGACTACAAGTCATTCTGGGAAGGACTGGCCTAGTGGCCTGAGTGGCAGATATACACAGTTGAGTCTGTGCCAATCATATTCTCTACCCTGTCCCAAAGCAGTGAAAGCCTCCCCTGTGGGACCCTCCCCCAGTCCAGGGACAGACTAAATTTCTCACCCTGGGTAGATCACTAAACCATCAGCTGTGTTTGTCACACGTGTGCTAAGTACCTTTATTAGAACCTCAGCAAAGGGTGTGGCTCCTTTCTCTCCTTTTCCTTTCTGCCAACCATCCTCTCAAAATCTAACTAAATGTTCAGTTCTAAAACTTCCCCGTGTAACATTTCACAAATTTATCTTCCTTCCCTCACTAACCTAGATGAGGCTGCAGATCAAGATCAGCTTCAACAGTGATAAATTATGTTGGCAGTACGTAGTTTTGATGTGCTATGAAGATGGCAGTTTAGTTCTGTGATTTTCCTCTTCAAAAATCATAACCCTGGTCTGATTGTGAGGAAAACATCAGACAGATCCAGCTGACAGACATTCTGCAAAATATCCAAACAGTCGTCCTCAAAACTGTCAAAGCCATCAAAAACAAGGAAAGTCTAAGAAACTGTCATGGTTTAAATAAGCCTAAGGAGACATGATGACTAAATGGAATGTGGTATCCTGGCTGGATCCTGGGGGGTGGGGGAAAGAACACTATATAAACATGAAGGAAATCTATTATTAACTAGTCTTTAGTTAATAACATTGTATCAGTATTGATTTATTAATTGTACCATGTAAGATGTTACCATGTAAATGTAAGATGTTACTATGTAATGTACCATGGTAAATGTAAATGTACCATGTAAGATGTTACCATGTAAATGTAAGATGTTAATAACACTGGTCAACAAATTTGTACAAAAATCATGTTACTGAAATAAAATTAGTCATTTCCTATCAATTTGTTATGTGCTCAACATGAATATCACAGTCAAATTCTAATTTTGACTCTAGTTTTTTTTGTAATCTGCCATAAATTAATGTTTACATCATGAAATGCATGCCAATAGTAAAAGGCCTACGTTTAATACCTGTAAAAATCAAGTCATAGACTACTTCTTCAATTTCTTCGCTTGTCTCTTGTACAGCTGTTCAGGAATAGAATAGATGGAAGACAGTTTCCATTGTGCAAAAGCACAGCCTTAAGACTCAGTTTCGAAGAGTCTAGAAATAGTCTCCATTCTTGTGGGTCATGAGTGATTTCTAAGGCATTCATGAGGCCCTCAATATCAGAACAGAATACCAGAGTACTTTCCTTTCTGAAGAAAGGCTCCAACTGCTGGTGGCACTTTTGATATAAATTAATTGTGACATCTTCTTCTAGAAGATTCCATTGTTGGAGTCTTGATCCTAGCAATTGTGCCTTGTTCTTGGGTAAGTCCATATCACGAACCAGGTCACTTAGTTATTCCTGTGTTAATCTGTGTGGGGTTGATGATGCATCACAACGAAAATCTGGATCACTGCATGCTGATGGAACAGGAGAAGAACAGGTTGGCTCACCCTTGTCCTCATCAGATGAATCAAGAGAATATTCTGCTGGAGGTTCTGGAATAGGAAGTCCCTCACCATGTGGAACTGGTCTCAATGCAGACGGAATGTTTGGGTAGACTATTGACAACTTCTTTTGCTTCGTTATTCTGCCAGAAAGAGGAGGAACCAAGCAGAAGTAACAGTCTTTGATGTGGTTGCTTGGCTCTCTCCACACCATGGGGACTGCAAATGGCATGGATGGTCTTTTGCCATTTCACCTCTGTGAAAGCTGTGTTGTCCATGTAGCACAGCATCTATGCGGGGCCCAAGGCTTGTCTTGGTCACCAACCTTGCATCCAAAGTAAAGATGATAAACCTTCTTCACTTGAGAAGTGATACTTTTCTTCTGGTTGGCAAATGTCACTTCCCCACAAATAGAGCAGAAATTGGCTACGCTATTAACACAGTTTTGAGGCATTACTCTTCTGTATTATGCCTAAATGGATAAAATCATAACAGTTCTATGGAACAGTAGCTTAAACACTCTCACACAAAGTCTGAAATCTATTCAATGCTCAACCTTTCTGACAGGGCTTTATATAGTACACTGCTGACATCAGCTTACTTTAGCAGCCGCCTGGTAGTAGTATTGCACTGCATCAGAAAATGATGCAGTCAACTCTGCATGATGTGTGCATGATGGTATTATGTAATGTGATGCAATATTACATCATTCTAGGCTGATTTGGGATGTTATTGCAGTCCTACTGGAGAAATTTACACGGTAAAACATGAAATGAATTATATGAAATATCTTCAAACGAGAGCTAATAAAAAAATTTCAGAGTTATATTCATGTTCAGGACACCAGGATACTACAGATTAGGGGCTTTTTAAGTCAGTAACGCTCTCACTGTTGACCAGTGTAATTGAGGAATCTGGGTGTGGTAGTATATAGGAACTATCTGTACTATCTTTGTGATTTTTCTGGAAATCTAAAACCAAGCAAAAAATTTAAGTTGACTTGCTTGTTTGTTTTTAACTGTTTGTGCAGAAGGCAAGGAGCTGGTTATGGATGAAGATGAGGATGGAGTAATCAGGAATGCCTTTAGGGGGCCACCCTCCCTTCTGGTCTTAAAAATCAAAACACTATTAACTCTACCCATTCCTACCTCCCAAATTCCAGCAGAAGTATTCAGAATATAAGGACTAATGGCTCTCCAAATAAGAGAGGAAGATATTTCTTTCTTTTCTTCATTATGTTTGAAAGAAGTATAAGTAAATCAACAACACAAAATGTACTACTAACTTAAATTTTTAATATATTGTATCATAATAACATAGTCCTAAATTTTCCTTACCATTTTATTTACCACTGTCTTCCCTTATGTACTAAATGCCATGCCTTTGACAAATTGGTCTGAAGTAGAGGTATTCAAACTTCATAATCATTTGGCAGGCTTTTAAATATGGATTGCTAAGTCTCATCCCTGGAGTTTCTGATTCCTTAGGTTGGGAAGAGGGTCGGAGAATTTGCATTTCTAACTAGTTCTCAAGTGATGTTGATGCTGCTGGTCCAGGAATTACAGTTTGAGAACCACTGGTCTAGAATGATCTTCTTACCTATGTACTTTTTGTATTTCTTATCTCTGTTCCTTTGCATGTCTACAGTTCTATCTGTAATGCAGGCAACATGTTATGTATGATATATGTATGTTAGAATCTTAGGCTCCAGTAGCGAACAAAAGAAATAAGTTCCTACCCTCATGGAATTTGCATTCTGGTAATCACATAGAAAATAAATAAATATATGAGAGAATTACAGACTATGGAAAGTGCTCTGAAGAAAACAGTGATAAAACAATGAATAATCAAGAGTAGGGTGTATGTGAACATTTCTTGAGTGCCTAATCACATCTATTCTCCCCATTCCCATTCTTAGATACCATGAATTTCTCAGCAACGTTGATTAGATGGAATTCTCTCCACCTAGTTCCAAAGATGGACCCTGACTGATTTAAGTCAATTAGCATATCAGCCTTTCTGGCCCAGTGGTCCAGTGGTGTGATGGAGGCTATGGTGCCTGGTTGAGATGTCTTTATCTAGCAGAACAACCCAAGTTGCTGTGAGAACTGACTGCTAAGGCTCACAGCTAACCCTAACTCCAGAGAATTGCCCCCTCCCTCTCATAGTCCCCACACTCCATATTTGGTCTCCAGAACATACTCATCTTATAGTTGAAAGTCTGTACCCTCTAACCAACATCTCCCCATTTCCCCCCACTCTCCAGACCCTAGTAACCACCCTTCTACTCTCTGTTCCTATGAGTTTGACTTATTGATATTTCACATGTGAGTGGAATCCTGCAGTATTTGTCTTTCTGTCTAGCTTATTTCACTTAACATAATGTCTTTTAGGTTCATCCATGTTGTTGCAAATGACAGGATTTCCTTCTTTTTAAAGACTTAATAACACTCCACATCTTATCCATTCATTCATTGACAGATACACAGGTTGTTTCCATATGCAGGCAACTGTGACTAACTCTACAATAACATGGGAGTGCAGCTATTTCTTCAAGATAGTAATTTCATTCATATATCCATTTAGATATATACCCAGAAGTTGGATTGCTGAATCATGTGACAGTTCTATTTTTTTAAGTTTTGAAAAAACTCCATACTTTTCCATTCTGGCTGTACCAATTACATTCCCACCAACATTTTATAAAGTTTCCCTTTCCCTACGTCCTTGCCAACACTTACTAGTTTTTTTAATAGTAACCATCCTAATGGGTATGAAGTGATCTCTCATTGTGGTTTTGATTTGCATTTCCATGATAATTATTAATGCTGATCATCTTTTCTTGTACCTGCTGGCCATTTGTATGTCTTCTTTGGAAAAATATCTATTCAGGGTTCTTTGACCATTTTTTAGTCAGGTTATTTGACTTTTTGCTGTTGAGTTGCATAAGTTCCTTAGATATTTGGAGTATTGAATCCTTATCAGATATATTATATAATTTGCAAGTATTTTCTCCCATTTTGTAAGTTGTCTTTTCATTTTATTGATTGTTTCCTTTGCTGTGCAGAATCCTTTTACTTTGATAAAGTCCCTCTTGCTTATTTTTGCTTTTGTTGCCTGTACTTTTGGTGTCAAATCAGAAAATCATTGCCAAGATCAATGTCAGGGAACTTTCCCCATGTTTTCTTCTAGGAGTTGTATGATTTCAGGTCTTTCATTTAAGTCTTTAATCTCTTTTGAATTGATTTTTGTGTAATGTGAACATAAGAGCCCAATTTCATTCACTTGCATACGCATACCCAGTTTTCCCAAATACTAATTGAAGACATTCTCCTTTCTCCATTATATATTCTTGATGACTTTATTAAAAATTAATTGACTGTATACAGGTGGGTTTATTTCTGAACACTCAAATCTGTTCCATTGATCTGTTTGTTTTTATGCCAGTACCATACTGTTTTAATTACTATGCTTTATATCATAATTTGAAATCAGAAAGTATGTTGCCTCCAGTTTTGTTTTGATTGTCCAAGATTGCTTAAGCTATTCAGGTTCATTTGTGGTTCCATATGAATTTTAGGATGGCTTGTTTATTTCTGTGAAAAATGCCATTAAATTTTTTATAGGGAAAGTTAAAAAGAAAAAAGATGAAAAAAATAATTTTATGGACTCTTGCCTTGAACCTGTAGATTATTTTGGATAATATGGATAGTTTAACAATATTGATGTTTCCAATCCATGCACATGGAATATCTTTCCACTTATTTGTGTCTTCTTCAATTTCTTTCTTCAAAGTTTTATGATTTCCAGTGAGCAGGTTTTTCACATAATTGGCTAAATTTATCTCCTAAACATTCTCTTTCTTTTTTATTTACTTATTTGAATCTGCTTTTCCTTACTTAGTTAAGCTAAAAAGTTTGTCATTTTTGTATCTTTTTCAAGAAAAACTCTTAGTTTTGGTGCCCTTTTATGTTGTTGCTTTTCTAGTCCCCATTTATTTCTGCTCTGATCTTTGTTATTTCTTTCCTTCTGTCTCCCTTAAGGTTATTTTGTTGTTATTTTTATACCTCCCTGAGGTATAAAGTTTGGTTGCTTATTTAAGGTGTTTCTTTTTCCTTAATGTAGGTGTTTATCACTATAATCTTAACTCTTTAAGTTGCTTTTGCTGAATCTCATAAGTTTTGGTGTATTGTTTTCTTTCATTTGAAGATAATTTTTTAAAATTTTGCTTTGATTTCTTCTTTGTCCTATAGGTTGTTTGGGAATATGTTGTTTGATTTCCACATACTTGTAAATTATCAAGTTTTTATCCTATTATTGCTGTCTAGATTCATACCATTGTGGTCAGAAAAGATACTTCTTGAGCATTTCAGGAAGAACAGTTAAATCCCTTTTAAATCATTTATAACTAAATCCCTACCTCAGACTCTGATTCTGGAAAATCTTACTTAACACAAATCAGCATAAGACCATGTCAATACCATCAGGGCTAATATATATTTGACTCAACATTCAGGCTTAGAACGAGTGGTTGACAGTCATTAGGGAGAAGAGAAGAATCAAGTCAACACTAAAAAACACTAAAGAAGTAGAGTGAGAATGAGAAAATAGATTTTGATCACTTAAACCATAGTTACAGTGTACTATCAGGCCAGATCTATGACTGAATATTAGACAGTATTCATAAGTCAATTTAAACTGGAAAGAAAAATTATCCTAACTGAAATAAATAGGATCATCATAGAAGATGTAAAATGAAGTGACATTTAGACTGAAATTTAAAGCACAAGAAACAGTCAACCATGCAAAGAGTCAGGAAAAGGAAAAAAAGAGAATAACAAGTGTAGCGACCTTGTAATAGGAAGAGATTACCAACTGGAGCTACAGAAAGGTAGAAAGAGGTAGGAGGCAAGTTTGGGTAGGTGAACAGAGACTTTGTAAGTGTGGCTTATGCAGAAAGCTAAATACAACTTTAGTAAGCAAACCCTTACTCCAAAAAGAGGCCTCGTCTTAATATCAAAAAACTGATAAACAGTTCTACAATTAGTTTATGTGAAAATATTGTATTTAGGGTATATGCATATCATTTTTAATGATTTTTCATTCTTTTTTTTTTTTTTTTTTTCAACTAAGCCCAGTCAGGCAGGAGACACAAGATTGGAGCTCCACCAGCCTGGGTCTTGGCAGGGAACCCCCAAACACCCAACACATGGCCTAGGCCACAGACAGGGGTAGGGGCAGGTGAATCCTGTGATACTGGGGTCACAGGGTCTCAGGGGTCTCAGGCTGAAGAAGTGGGCCTCCACTTCCATGTGGGCTGGGCAATCTGCGCATGGGGTCTCCCTCAGGGGGAGGGGAATGCAAGGCTCTGCCTCCTTGTAGTTGTATCTGACCTCAGTCCCAGTCAGGCCAGAGGTACAAGCCAGGCACCTCACCAGCCTGTGTCTTGGGCAGGAGGCCCCAACACACCCCCCGACCCCAGACATAAGCCCTAGTAGTCAGGATGGTGGCTCAGGTTGGGGGAAGGTCCATCTCCTTTCTGATTCCCACTTCATCATATTGTTCCAAGACAACTATAATTCAGATACTCCTGCTACAGACTTTCAGGAGACAAGAGGGACAAATCAAATCCCTGGACATATTCATCGCCTGGGGTGGACCCAAACAGAGCATGGTCCGATCCACCCGAGAAAGGACAATGATACAAGCTGGTGTGGTGACCTGTCAGCCCCTGCAGTGAGCTCCACCTACACCTCCAGGGGCTGGGGAACCAGAGATGCGCGAAATATGAATGAGGCTCCCTCCGTTCCAAACTGGGGGAGGAAAACATCAGAGATGTGACTGGGGACCCAGGACAGGACTGGAAACCACTGAAATGAGACGATAGGAAGTCGACTGACCGACCGCCTACTGGAGTTCTGTCCCCACCGGGGAACTTCTCCAATGACATTGGCTGGTAGCAAGGTTCCGAACGCCAGAATTATGACTCAGAAGCGGCATCTTGTGACAATCACCTGAACAGATAGTACAATCAGTGTGGATGAGGAGGCACGGAACCCAGAGACCACAGTGATCTGGAGAAAACAGATAGTTCTCCCAAACCACAGGAAGTTCCAAAAAAACGAGTCCAAAGACCACTCCACACACCTGCCCTATAAGGAGGCTACCTTGCTACTGGCCTCACAAGGGATTGCTCCTGGGGATCCGAGCAGCATGGTCTGCTGCGGTCCAGGAGTCCAGGACCTCAGCCAGGAAAAGGACATGGTTCCAGGAAAAAGACAAGGCTGGTAGGCCCAACATCCATCTAGGTCTTGCAGCACGGAGGAGTTGGAGGGATCAGAGCCGGAGGGAGACTTGAAGGTAGTCTGATGATGGCTCACAGGTGGATTACTGGTGGGAGGGTCACAAGTAAGGCGAACAATAAGTATAGAAAGATGACCCACGATGTAAGAAAATAAAAATAAATATTAAAAAGAATTTTTTTTTCAATTAAGCAAGCACCCATTGCTGATCTCATCATATCAGGGCATTTTTTACTCTATCCTACCATTTGGATAAACTATACTCTATTTAACCTTATTGATTGCTATTATTGTTTCATATAATTAACAGTGCTGCAATAAGTAGCCTTGTGTATATACCTCTGAACAGTTATTTGAATAAAAGTGTGATCTAAATTTTCATTTCAAACAAATGTTTCCAAGTTATTCGTGACAATTATATACCAATGTTTTATTTCAGTTAAATTTTTCTCCAATCACATGGGCAAAAAAAGTGCTTTAATTTGCATTTCTTTAATTATTGAAGAATATTTTCATTTGTCTATTAGCCATTTATAATTCTTCTGTTATGAACTCCCAATCAATGTCTCTTTTTTAAATCCTTCTATTGAGTTCTCTATTTTTCTATTAGAAGCATTTTAGGATATTATGCATATTAGCCCTTTATTTGCCATATGTGATCCCAAAATTTTTCCCATTGTCATTAGCCTTTGACTTTACTTATGGTATATTTTAAATTTTTATGTAGTGAAAATCACCCTTAGTCAAAGACTCCTAAATTTTGTTTCATGCTGGAAAAGCCTGTATACTTAAGATTTATATGTGTTTTCTCTGATTATTATGGTTTAAATTTTTATACTTAATCCACTTAGAATTAATTTGGTGTGAGGAATATGGTAAAGATTTGTCTTAATTTATTTTTCTGAAGCCTTGCTAGTTGGCCCAATATAATTATTGAATAATATGCATTTTTCCCTACCAATTTGAAATGAGACTACTATCAAATATTAATTGTTTTTATATGCTCACTAGTCCCTTTCATTAATATGTCTATTCCTACATCAGTACCAAATGATTTTAGTTACTGCAACAAAAATGCTTGCTTTAAACCTGCCTCTCCTTGTCTATCCTCATTGTCAAGTTTAATATTTATTTATTTGTTTTATCCCCCCTAGTGAAATCAAGTTCCTTTGGAGCAGGAACTGTTGCTTTAGCATTTTTAAAGCCTTGACAACTTGGCTGAGTATTTATTTTTCTTAGTAGCTTTCCATCCTTTCTATCCCCTACACGACAGTGCCTTGTGCAAAATAAGCACTTAAAAAACATTTATTACATTTCAAGTGTTAAAAAGGAAAAGGAACATGTTCAAAGAGATGAAAATCAAAAGAGGGAATTCACAAAAGGCTGAAGCAGGCGGCCCTAATGGTAGTAAAGGAAGACAATTGGAATGACAGGTAGCGCCAACCAGGATATGAACCTGTTCACAACAGCACCAGGATATTTGGCGTCATTGAATCAGCCTTGGTGCTTGATCAAGTGCTGTGGTCAACAGACCATGATGACTGAAGGAATCACTGCCTTTGTCATCCAACTCTGTAATGGCAGCAGGAAGAACAGACCACCCATTGCCTCCTGCATTTCTTAAAGAATAGCTGTCACTATAAGGTACTGTGACTGATTTGGCCTACACATACCTAATCATCCTGAGGCACTTGCTCTTGCAAAGTAGCCACCAGCATGCTGATGAATTGTCTGTGTTAGGAAGCTGTATATTTATTCTATGATTCTGCCATAGACTAAAAGTTTTATTGGTATTGTCCCCAGAGTCTAAGGATAATCTACATGTAAGTGGATTTGGGGTGAAGCTGCCAACTGAGATCTAAACTCCCCAAACTAATACAGAATTGGCTTTTCCAAAATTTGCATCTATGTTAAATTGTTAAAACCAGATTTCCAGTCATGTAGGAAGAATCTGGTTCAGGAGGTCAGGTGGGTTTGAGTATGTGTGTCTGACAAGCACTCTTGTGATCATCAGTTTGGGAGATGCTAACATGATAGATTGGCTTAATCTAGGTAGAAATGGGTTATCTAGGAGACTTAGAAAACACAGTAGTCCAATTAAATTAATTAGAGTGTACCCTTAAAACTAGAATGTAACTAAAGAAAACCAAACCTCATTATTTAAGACAGAGATCTATTTTTAAAAAATGAATTGAAACCTTTGCTGAAAGAAGAGTATGTTGCACTAAAGTCTAAAAACAAGCTAGAAAAATGTCAGTGTTATTAAAATGAAACAATAAATAAATACATAAAACAACCAGAGTAAATTTCCTATTCCCTTTTGGTAAGTTCTGGGATATAGAACTTAAGTTCCTTTGGAGCAAGAACTGCTGCTTTAACAACAGTTGACCAGGATGGCACCTTTAAAATATAAAGCTTATCTGAATGCAGATGTTTCAGCATGAATTACTTTCGAAAAGTCTTTTTAGTTTTAAGTCATATTAGATAGCACCGATTATAACTAAATTTGTGACTTTGGGCAAGCTGTTAAACTCTGTGGGCCTCTGTTTTCTGCCTATAAATCCAGTTAGATTGTTTCTGAGTCCAGGTAATCTGTAAGCTCTCATACAGGCCTTAAATTTGTTGGTTTTGTGACATAAACATCTGTCACCCACAGGAATCCTTGCTGCTACCATTAGCCTAAAATCTCATGGCTTCACTTCTAGTCCTTTCCGAAGACAAGGTCTATGACTCAACCTGAAGATTTGGGCAGTGGCGGTTAAACTGTGCCAGAACACTCGAGATCACTGTGGATCTCTTAAAGAGGTTTCTGTCCATGTCTCAGTGGTATGCCTGCTTTCAAATAACTCCTTCCTTTCCAATGGGGGTTGTCCCGTAACTGCTGGATGAGCAACATGTTACTTAGCAAAGCCTGTGAAGTCAAAGGTGAATGTGAGTTTCTATTTTTCCAGGGCTTTTGTTCACCGATAGTTTTCCAGGCAAAGACACTGTCATGAAGAGTCTCTAAAACAGACATTCTGCAGGGGACGGGGAGGAAGAGGGACCAAAATAGGGGAGAAAAGAGTACAAGGGTCTATGGTGATGGTTCATGGGTGAATTGGTTGTGGGAAACTTATGGAGGATACATAACAATGTAAAGGATATAAATTAAAGAAAATTAAATTTAAAAAAAAAGTCTCTAAAACAATGTTTCTATAAAAATTTGTTGAAAAAAGTAAAACAGTGGTGTCCTTTTAAAAAGTAGATAAAGGGGCCTCCCTGGTGGCGCAGGGGTTAAAGTCTCAGCACTATCAAGCTATCACTAGCCACTGCAACAAGAGTTTGATCCCCAGCCAGAGGCTGACCCACATGGCGCAGCAGACCTCTCCTGTCTCGCCCACTGCTCCCCTCAGAAGTATATTTCAGTGAACCTGTTTGTTTGTTTGCTTTTTTGCCAGAATAAAGAAATCCATGTATACATTTTTATTTAACTTTTATTCTCTTATATAAAAGGTGGCATACCATCTATACTCTTTGTACTTCACTTTGTAACCTACCTCTATAGTGCATAAATCACTCCGTATCATTTCATAGAGATCTTCCTCATTCTTTTTTTTAATAGATGTGCAGATCTTTTTAACAGATCCCCTGTTCTGTTCCCCACTCTGTCTCTGGTGAATCCTCTCACCCCTCCTGCCCCACCTCTAGTCTACACCCCAGTTCTTGTATGCATAGATAAATAAAAATAAAAAGTAGATAAAGACAGAGATAGGGATGAAGAGAGACAGATCTTTGTCTATTAGGAATATTAGAAGTATATATGTGTCATTATACATATGTATCACATGTTATATGTAGAGCTCTTAAAAGGGGAGATAAAAGAGTAAAAATCTGATAGCAAAATATCTAAACAGATAATTTACAAAAATACATAAAACAATTCACAAATATGTAGAAATGTGTTCAATTCAAACCAATAAGAAAAATATAAATTAGATAATACCGAAATAGCTTTTTTTCATTAGGTAAGGCTGTGGGAAAACAGTAACTCTCATATATTCCTCAAATGCAAACGGTGTAATTCTTACAGAGGAGAATTTAATAGTAACTAAACTACATAATTTTGACCCATAAATCCCATCTTTATCACTTTACCCTGAAAGTGTACCTCTACTATTGGAAAAGATAGATCAGCAAAGTTATTGATAATAGCAACATTTCTAATTGCAAAATTTTGATAGGAAACCCAAATTTATCAGGCATAGGAGAGTAGTTAAATAAACTGTGCCATATCCATTCTTTGGAGTACTGCACATCTATTTTAAATAAATATTGAGGAAGATCTCTGTGAAATGATATGGAGTGATTTATGCAATATAGAGGTTGGTTACAAAGCGAAGTACAAAGAGTATAGCTGGTATGCCACCTTTTATATAAGATAATAAAAGTTAAATGAGAATGTATACATGGATCTCCTTATTCTGGCAAAAAAAAATGCATACAATAAAAACAAACAAGAAATAATGAGTTTATCCATAGAGTGTGGGTAAGGACAACAAGTGACAAAGGAGTAAGAGTTCTTGGAATATATTTTTAAATATTATTTTGGCTTTGGAAGTATGCAACTTTCATTTACTCAAAAACAAAGTAAAACCAACAAGAATAAGGTATATGAGAAATCAAAAATGGAATACAAACAGAAACAAAAGAGCTTTATTATATCTCGGATAAACCACATAGTCCATATATGGACTCAAGAAAATTAAAACAACCCAAATTACTTTTGAACATAATTCCTCACCTATATGGCCTTGATCTAAAGACAAAAGAACTGCAAGCCAATAATGAATTCTACTTTGGTATGCACATTATTCTAAGTGGTAGGTGTAAGTAATTCTGAAATTACTTTCTCGGTGTTAAGGATTGGGCAAATGAATAAATATTTTGAAGATGTTGAGAAACAGACTTCTCACTTTTGGAGAAGACAGATACAAATATGGAGGGAAAGGCTGGAAAAAAATCCTGTGTTGTTGCATTGAAAAGTATGAATTTATAGTTTTTACTAGATATGAAAAAATATGTGTTTCTTAGGCCCGTGTGCTCAGAAGACTTAGAGACTTTTACAGTCCAGTTGCAATAAAGACCTGTAGCATCAAAATTATGGTTTGTAAATACCAGGCCTAACTAAAAGTAAAACCAGAACGCCCTTGCAAAATGACTGATTCAGTACTCAGGCAAAGAAAGTACAAGAGGAGTTTGGGCTATCTTGGATCAGGAAGTAAGCAAGTGCTCAAAAAATGATAAGGACATGTCAAAAGAATTCAAGATCTAGCTGAAGGCATTTCCACTAGTCAAACATGAGACAATTTGAGCATCAAAATTAATCATCACAGTGAAGAGTAAAAAACCAAGAACCCATTAGGCCGTACTGATAATTAACGATACCAGTAAGTACTCCCTTACAAAATTATGCAAAGGAATAAAGATAGGAAAATGGTGGAGTTAGAAAAATCAAGAGTTTGCAATCATCACAGTGATAATTGTCAGGTGAGAATTATTAATGAATAATAAAAATAGTAGAAATAAGTATGCAAAGAGTTTATTTACATAATCTCTCCGCAAGTTATTCATTAATTACAAAGGGAAAAGTAGTAACTTTGCAGTAAAGAAATCTGGCAGATATAACCTTAATCAACTGACTGAAGCTAACATCATAATGGATCAAACTGACTTCAAGTGTCTCCTCATACAATGTGCAGAGGAGGATACAACATCATGTATGTAGGATTCCCGCTAAAAAGCAGAACCTGAATCTAATCATGAGCAACATCAGACAAACCCAAGTTGAGGGTTATCCTAGCACATTGTATGCGGGAAACGTATTTATACGTTTTACGTTGACTGGTAATAGCAAACTACCCGCAAACAATGTGTTATTACTCACCAGCTATGTGGCTTAAAGATAGTGGTGATCCTTCCTTATAGGAATAGTAATATGGGAATAATGTTTTGTTTACAAAAATATTTTAAATTGTATGCGGGAAACGTACTTATATGCTTTACGTTGACTGGTAGTAGCAAACTACCCACGACTACCCGCAAACAATGTGTTAAAAAATATATGGCCTATACATACCAAAACAGTCAATGACGTTAAAGACAGAGATCACTGGGGATCATTCCAGATTATGAAAATTAAAAGCCATATAAGGAAATGTAATGCTGAGTTCTATATTGACTTTTGAAGCAAAATTACTTAACAGGACACAATTGGTGAAGTTTGAATAAGGTCTGTAAGATTAGATAAGAGCACTATGTCAATTTTAAATTTTCCTGATTTAATCAGTGAACTTTGATTGTCCTAAGCGAATATCTTTATCTAAGGACATGTACACTAAGAATTTAGGATTAAAAGGGTATGATGTGTGTGACATACTTTCAAATCATTAGAGATAAAGCCAATAGGATAAAATAGTAACACCTGCCAAACATGGGTGAAGGGTGCATGGAGAGTTTCTATTCTTATATTCCATATGTATATGGAATATAGTGGGCGCAGTATATGGAAGAAGTGGGCGCAGGGGGAGAGGGAGACGGTGAGAGAGAAAGAGAAAGTGGGATGGGGAGGGATCTCTTGGGCAAAAGCCATCATAAAGAATTGTGGTGTCCCTCCTGGAAGGTCTCAGGTCTGTCTACAAGGTCGCCAGCTGGCCCGCTCACGTAGGATACCTCACAGAGGGGAAGAGAAAGTGTCAAATGTCCAACTCATAGCCATGACCCCAAACATTTCATGCCTTAGTTTTGTTACAAAAAGGTAGCAGGAAAATAATTTTTATAAAAAGATAACACCTAGAGGCAGTTGCACGTGTGGCCAAGCCTGTTATCTGGCTAGAAATGTCAGAGGACTTACAGGAAGGCCTCACAGACTCTGGATTTCATCCTAACTTGACTTGGATGCCTACTTCGCAACTTAATAGCTACTGAATTTCCTGAGCCTCAATTCCTCATCCACTAAATGGCCATAATTGTGCCCACTTCACACAACTGTGAAACAGGTAAAATAAAAAATACATATATACATATATAATGATATACATATAGCCCCTAAATTATGCCCAATGTATTTTTTTCTATTTCTTTCCCACAAATGATAAGAATGTGCCTGATAGTATAAATACCTATAAATACCTTTAGGATTACAGCCAATATTCAAACATGAAAAGTAAGTGGGGAAAAAATTCCAAATTAATCAAAATAAATAGATTAATTAACTCCAATCAAGAGGTAAACTAGCTAGAGCAGCAGGCTCCAATGAGAAGAAAGAATTGGAAAATGGTCTAATTTTATGCCAGAAGGTCAGCTGTGAAAATAACCCCATTTGTGGAGCGTGAACAAGGAGTTTCTTGTTATCACAGTGACTGTTAAAAGGGTTCAGCATCTCCTTCAGTGCAGAGAGGCACCCTGGTACTCAGAACTTACAACCATGCCCCAGCCAAAACGTTTGGCCATAAACAAACCCAACTTGGTTGAGATGGTAAAAGCTCTCTGTCAACAACAGGATGTTTAGAATTAAACATAGAGATAAAACAAACCATACTATTAATAGTTTATTCATGTATTTAGTGATCTGCCTATATTTTATATTTTAAGTACTTGCAGTGTTAAGAGGTCTAAGAGATTTTTAGTGAATGTGATGGACTTGACCTCTAATTCTAATTTAAAATGTATAACTGAGTCATTTATTTCTGAATTAGATTTTCAGTTGAAAGGTAGAAATATAAATATAAAAACAGAATGCAAAGTTTGTAAACAAAATTGGAATATGCATGATTAATTCAACCACATCATTAATTAGGTTTATTAGAGTGGGAAGGCTTTGGGGTAGGGTACGCAGGAGAGGTGGCTTTTGAGAACCAGATATATTCAATTTGCAGTGTAAAACATTCAAGGGAACTTTATAAATGAAAATGTAAACAGGACAGATTGTTTTAGAGAATTTGGTCTGTTCAGCTTGTCCATCATACTATAATCAAATAATGTAACAGTCATCTCTATAAAAGGGGGAACATACCATTTTGGGGGTCCCAAGGTACCCATGAGACTGCCTGCTAATAGTAACTCCCTGTATTTATCATATATATTTGTAAAATAATAATTGTTAATTAGACCTTGAAAGCTTAAGGAAAAAGATTTGTTTTTACTTGTTAACCTTCCTACAGTGAATATTAATTTTAAAATCTCAAGGTTTAAGTTGTATTTTGTATCTACAAAAACATCACACAGACTCTAAATAACTCACCACTGCAGTACCAATTTTTAGATTAATGACCACTTAGATTTCTATTGTATTTTGTTTCCTAGGAAAATGGAATTTACTCAATTTTGAATTAAATATTTTAAAGCTGTTTTAACCCTCAGGAGATGGGTAAAAAGAAACAGGATGGGGGAAATCCATGAGAGGATAATGACGATGATGATAGCTAAATCTTGTTTTTCGCTCAACATAAAGCTCTAAGTGCTTTACATACACTACTCATTTAAACCCCCTGAAATCATGAAATTTTAGAAGAACAGCACAGAAGAAGGAAAAAAGGTATTGTGGGGGTTGCCACAATCTAGGAAGAGTTCTTAGCTCTTCAATATTTTCTCAAGCAGCCCGATTACTCTATGCAGCGCCCTGTGATACGCCGCTAATATTTATTAAGTTCCACCTCGTGCCAGGGTAAAAGTGGCACATAGCTTGGAAGGGGAGAAAAGCTGCAGACTGAAGAGTTACTTAGAAGTTAGAAATCACTGCCAAAACTTATTGGAAATAGGAGGGGAGGAAGAAAGGAGGAATACTGTCTTCTCCCAGGCCCTCTAGAAAGCAAAGCCTGAGGGCAGAATTAAGGTCACACTGTATTTGGCAGACGGAGCCCAGGGCAGCAAGGATGAGGGAGAGGCAGCTCGCTGGACAGCTGGGCAGCACTGGCCTGCTCCTGTCTCGACAGACGGCAGAGACAGCGGGTTGCTCAGTAGGTGTTTGTTCAGCACTAAAGACTCCTTAAAAGGGCTGCAAAGAGCAAACATTCTCTGAAGTAATCCACAGAAAAAGAGAAAGGAAAGGACTTTATCTCACAGGTTACCTCTTCTCTTTCGTTGACAGAGACAAAGAACCACAGGAAAGAGTAAGGGGGTGAGAGAAAGTGATGAAAGTTACATTTGAAAGGTTTAATTGCCTGTTGTGTGATGTCTGGGTGGGAAGTCCCAAAAAGCAGCTGAAGGTAGGTGGGGGCTGGAACTCAAGGAAGTCGGGTCACACTGGTCAACAGTGAGATCGTTACTGACTTAAAAAGCCACTAATCTGTAGTACCTTGGTGTGTTTAACATTAATATAACCCTGAAATTTTTTTATTAGCTCTCGTTTTGAAGATATTCTATATAAATCATTTCATATGTTTCACCATGTAAATTTCTCCAGTAGGACTGCAACAACATCCTAAATCAGCCTAGAATGATGTAATATTGCATCACATTGCATAATACCATCATGCACACATCATGCAGAGTTGACTGCATCATTTTCTGATGCAATGCAATACTACTACCAGGCGGCTGCTGAAGTAAGTTGACGTCAGCAGTGCACTATAGAAAGCCCTGTTGGAAAGTTTGAGCACTGAAAAGATTTCAGACTTTGTGCGACACAGTTTAAGCTACTGTTCCATAGAACTGTTATGATTTTATCCATTTAGGCACAATACAGAACAGTAATGCCTCGAAAGTGCGTTAATAGTGTGGCCAATTTCTGCTCTATTTGTGGGGAAGTGACATTTGCCAACCAGAAGAAAAGGATCACTTCTCAAGTGAAGAAAGTTTATCATCTTTACTTCGGATGCAAGGTGGCATAGATGCTGTGCTTCATGTACAACACAGCTTTCACAGAGGTGAAATGGCAAAAGACCATCCATGCTGTTTGCAGTCCCCATGGTGTGGAGAGAGCCAAGCAACCACATCAAAGACTGTTACTTCTGCTTGGTTCCTCCTCTTTCCGGCGGAATAACAAAGCAAAAGAAGTTGACAATAGTCTACCCAAATGTTCTGTCTTCATTGAGACCAGTTCCACATGGTGAGGGACTTCCTATTCCAGAACCTCCAGCAGAATATTTTCTTGATTCATCTGAGGAGGACAAGGGTGAGCCAACCTGTTCTTCTCCTGTTCCATCAGCGTGCAGTGATCCAGGTTTTCACTGTGGTGCATCATCAACCCCACACAGACTAACACAGGAAGAATTAAATGACCTGGTTCGTGATTTGGACTTACCCAAGAACAAGGCACAATTGATAGGACCAAGATTCCAACAATGGAATCTTCTAGAAGAAGATGTCACAATTAATTTATATCAAAAGTGCCACCAGCAGTTGGAGCCTTTCTTCAGAAAGGAAAGAACTCTGGTATTCTGTTCTGATATTGAGGGCCTCATGAATGCCTTAGAAATCACTCATGACCCACAAGAATGGAGACTATTTCTAGACTCTTCGAAACTGAGTCTGAAGGCTGTGCTTTTGCACAATGGAAACTGTCTTCCATCTATTCTATTCCTGAACAGCTGTACAAGAGACAAGCGAAGAAATTGAAGAAGTAGTCTATGACTTGATTTTTACAGGTATTAAATGTAGGCCTTTTACTATTGGCATGCATTTCATGATGTAAACATTAATTTATGGCAGATTACAAAAAAAACTAGAGTCAAAATTAGAATTTGACTGTGATATTCATGTTGAGCACATACAAGTCGATAGGAAATGACTAATTTATTTCAGTAACATGACTTTTGTAAAAAATTGTTGACCAGTGATTGGCATGCATTTAGTGATGTAGACAGCCATTTATTGCAGATTACAAAAAAGCTAGAGCCAAAATTAGAATTTGACTGTCATATTCGTGTTGAACACATACAAATTTATAGGAAATGACTGATTTTATTTCAGTAACATGACTGTTGTAAAAATTTGTTGACCAGTGTTATAAGAGGCTCAGTAGAGCCTATGCAACCCAGAGCCCCTCTCTGGATTGAAGCACCAACTTCCCAGCTGCTGGGATGGCCACCTGCTGATGGCTGATGGCTGCGTCCCTCCCCAGGAACTACCCGTTATCTCAAGAAGCTTCCTGGCCTAAATCTCTTCACCTACCCTGGGCATCCAGGGACTGGCTGATGCGAGGTTACAAAGGCCTATCCCTTTGCCTCAATTCCAGTGATCTAGAGACCATCCAGCCCTCCAGTCCCCCAGAAGTGGATCTGGCCAATCCTGCTTCTTTCATTCTACTCCCGAGGGTGTTTCTCAGACCAAGCCCTACACCACACCAAGCAAATGTCTGTCAATGTCTCCCAGAATACCTGACCCAAGGGAGCGTCCATCTGCGAAAGTGAGAATTCTTGCAGACAATTCTTTCAAGAAGCTTGTCAGTAACAGGGAAGGAAGAATCCTGAAAAGGGGAACTGTCAAAGAAGGATTTTATTTTTTAATTTTATCTGCTGATGGGAAAAGCTAATTGGGAGGGAAGAAATGAAAGATTCAGGTTGGAAAAGGGTCCATGAGAAGAAACTGTCTCCAAATCATGGCTAGAAGGATTGCCTGGTATAAGAGGAAGGGCATTCCCTGTTATGGAAAGAGGGAAGAGAGAATGAGTGTGAATGCATGTAAATTTATTTTCACTATGTAGAGAAGGCTAGATCATCTGCTGAGAGTAAGAGGAACAAAGGGCTGGAGAGTCTGAAGTTAGAAAACTGTGGGGCCCGGGAGACAATGGGCTTGTTGCAGAATTGCTGAGCAGAAGTAACAGCCAGATTGAGGTGATATCACCAGGAATTTCCAGTGGCAACCATCATAGTACTAAATAGTATGTTTTAATTATTCATAGGTCTCTCTTCCAGCACATGTACCTGACAAGTTGGAGTAGCCACCCAATGCCAAATGAAAGAATGTGTGGGTCCTCCAGGTAAAAGGCCACATCTCATCCACCAACATAGCTTCAGCAACTGAAGCCATATGACCATTATCATGAGTCTACCTTTCTGATGTTTTAGCCTAAAGAAATGTTAAGGTAGAAATTGCACCTCCATCTGCTTTTGAACAAGTTTACCAAATTGTGCATGTATGCTTAGTAATGCGTACATACACTAAATAGGTTTCCCCAAATCACTGGGCAGGGCAGAGCTCAGGTTCACTCTGTTCTAGGTCACCTGACTCCCACCTACATACCATGCAGGGGAATATGTGAAACTGCCAACGAGTTTCTGGTGGTACAACAGGCCTGCCTTCCTCCTGCCTTCTCTTCCTCCCTTCTCCAGACTTCCTTTTCTCCCTGAGCTTGGTAGACCTCTTGTAATCCTTTCTGTCCTCCCTACTAAGCTGTCCCCCAGCTTCTTTATGTTCAGCCCTCATTTGCACATGCTCTTGACACCTGGTGTTTGGTGGCAAAAATGGCTGATAAAATTCCACAGTGATTAATTTCATGTTTAATCTAACTGATACTTCTGTAGCCTTTGCAAATAACCTTTTTGAACAAAAACTGCAACAGCTCATTCCAAACCCGATCAAAGAGGTATGCATGACTCACAGCCACTAAATAAACATTGATGCCTGATGGCAGTAATATGGCTATTTATATTCAGAGCCTGATTTAACCAGTGGCATTCCTGTAATAAGATAATAAGCACGAGCTGTTTACTAGAAAAAAAGGAGAGTCTGTGGTGCTGGTGTTCAATAAAATCTCTTAACAGGCAAATGAGTCTCTGAAATTGGTTGGCAAATACATCCAGAATGAGATGTGCTAATTAGTTGCTGTTACTGATTTTCTAAAATAAAGAGTTTAAACTTAAATTAGCCCTGAAATTTAGTACAATAAAAAGTACTGGATATAGGATATCATGTTGAGAGTCTTATAGATTATGCCTAATATATGTCCAGCAGTACAATTAAGAAAAAAGAACAGTGTCTAAATCATTAGATTTCAAAGAGACGCTCTCAGAAGAGGTTTTAAATGTGGAGAATTATAGTCATGAATATTTGAATATTTGAATCTCAGGTTCAAATTTTCTTTAATTCACAAAGCATTTGTAAGTGATCATATTGGCTACACTAGCAGGGATAACTATTACTACAAGCATTTTAATTTTTAAATAGAAAGAGCAACAGAGTGCAAAAATTATCTTACAAGCATTTGGACACCCTTGAAAGATAAATTAACCCATTCAGAACCAAGATGACAGACGTTCTGGGTAACCACATAGGAGACAACTGTTCTGGATTCAGAAATAAATGATAAAAGTGTTAAGTTTATGAAGCTTCACCTAACACCCTTCCAGAACTAGCTTTCCTCTCCTGAAGAAAGAGCACCAGGCTCATGTGCTTGGCTCCTTTCTCCTCCTGCTGTCACTCAATGCAGCCCTTCCAGCTTCAAAACTCCATTTCCACAGCTTCTTCATTCACCAAGTGAGCAAGGACAGTCTCTACCAGGACTTGCAACTTAAAATACTGAGATGATCTCAGGGATATCCAAATATTTTTTAATCAAATATTGCATCTAAAAAGACATCACTTAGTCACAAGAGGATTCAGGTCTCTGTATTTTTTTCCCAAAATCAGTTTGAATTGAAGAAACTGTTGTTTGAATTTAACTGGCTAGGATGTTTGTTTTCCCAGAGCAAATGGTCAATGCCAGTTTTGTTTTATTTTTTTTTTTGAAAGAGATTCATTGTCAGATAAGAAGGACAGGAAAGCTCTCTGAACAGAGAGGGGTCCCAAACGGGCAGCCCTTGATGCCATTTTAAAGACGGTTTAATGGGCAGCACTGTGCTGTGTCCCCGAGTAGTGATGTTCCCAATGTAAACTATGAATTCATTCATTTGGGATACGTTTATCTACAGTAAAGAGACAAAGGTCAATTATGTATTTGCTTTATCAGAGTCTTTAGTAACCAGGGGTAAGTGATTATGTGCATATTTCTTTCCTTTCACAGTGGGGCCCAGGTCACGATCAGTGTTTTCAGCTAGTACCGAAATCTGGAATTGTGGTGAACGCCCTCATATAGGCTAGCAAATCACTGACATTGTAAATTAAATGCTAAGTCATGAACAGCTTGTCGTCTCTATATTTTCCAAAAGTATTGTTCCTCTTGAAACCAATTCTGGTAGTTTAAGAAAAAGGGAATTCACTTGGAAGAATATTAGTAATCTTGTAAAATGTGAGGAAGACTCTAATGGTCACATTTCAGAAAGGCCAGAACCACAGCAGTTACAGAGGCATGGAAAGAAAGGTCTCCGGGCTTACTCAATTTCTATGGCTCAGCAGCTAACATCTCATTCCTTTGTTTCTTTTTTTTTTAGATTTCATATTTTCAGATAAAATCTGATTGGTCCAGCTTGGTTCAAACACATGACCTGAGGAATTCAGTTATTACTACCAAAAAAGAGGGACTCAGGGCCACATGGTATAGACATGGCTTCTGTGGGAGTCCCCAGGGTCCTCTAGGCCTGTGCTCCTCCAGTGGCAGTCAGCAGAATGGTTTGATGCCAGTCCAGGAGGGGATAAGGAGCTGGCACCAGAATCTTACGATCAAAAGGAAAATGTCAGCTAACGAGTGTGTGCTCAGCGACATAGTTGGTTTACATTCTAGTTCAGTACTTCTTACTGCCTTGTGGACCAGTAGCAAACTGGTTTGTTGACAGGGTACCTGCCTATGGACCAATCCTTGAGTAGCAATCTTGTTTGGCCTCTACAGTCCTTGTTTAACTTTATGGGACTTGTACTAGAATAATCAAGAGCATGGACTTTGAAGTCACATGGGTTTTAGTTCTTGCTTCATAGCACAATGACCTTAGGCAAATAGACACTCCTAGACTCCTTTCCCTCACCTAAGTTGGAGATAACCAGACCACCGTGTTAGTAAGTTCTCTTTCCATTGTAAGTAGCAGAAATTCAAACCCGATGAAATTATTGACATCCAAACTGCAAAGATGACAATTGCATATGATTCAAACTAATAGCTTAAGTAAGAGGATAGTCTATTGTTTTATAAAACTGGAAGGTATCACTTCAGGGTAGGTATTTCACGTATCTGAATCTAGGGCTCAAATGAGTAAAGAGAAGCCTTCTCTTTTCCAGCAACCAGAATGGGATCATCTAGCACACAAGGACTCACTGGTCTTACCTGCATCATGCTCCCAACCCCCAGCCCAATCTCTGTCAAAAAAGACATGAAGTTTCATTCTGGGTGTGGCTTGGGTCACGTAATGGAAGTAGGTAAGGCACGATAAATGACAGTTCTGTTAGACAAACTGGCTATCTTGTTCAGCTATATCCCTAGTGCCTAGCACATAGTAGTTAACCACTAAAATTAGGTAAATGATTGGGAAAGTAGTATTGTACAGCCTCTGCAGTCAAAAGAGGGGACAAAGCAACAGGATTCCATGATAAATGCCCACATCATAGGTTGTTGTAAAGACTCATAAGAATTGATGCACGTGGGATAGGACCTGGCATGGGAGATCGAAACAGTATGAGCACCTCTGCTCTCCACGTAGTG
This sequence comes from Scalopus aquaticus, assembly GCA_004024925.1. Lineage (NCBI taxonomy): Eukaryota > Metazoa > Chordata > Mammalia > Eulipotyphla > Talpidae > Scalopus > Scalopus aquaticus. The sequence goes on along the minus strand of PVIJ01003812.1, from coordinate 57,743 downwards.
ACTTGCACATTACAGACACCAGGTTTTTTGATGGGCTGAACTAATAAGCGAATAAGCAATATAGAGCCCACACCTTCCTTTGGAAAATGTTCTTCACGGTAGTACAATTTAGATTTTGTCTGAAGTTTTCCTATGAACGACGAGACAAGAGTCACACAATCAACAGAACAAGAGTAAAGGCACAGGAGTTACAACTGGAGGCATTCTGGTTAAAGACCTACATTGTCAAAATCTTCCAGAGTCTAGAAAACAAACTTTCATCAGTGAAACTTAAAGAAAACAAACAGACTGGTTTTTATGATAATTGTTCCCAGTGGAAGAAAAAGAACAGATGACTTTGCAGAGTTCCTGCCCGGTGCTGGCAGCATTTGGACAGTATATTTCCATCCAAATGAGGACAAAGGAAAGGAAACAGAGGCAGGAGACACATTTTTAGTATATTTGACTTAGAAGTGTCCCCAGAGCTCAACTAGTCTAATACCCTTGCTTACTGAAGCGGGAGGCTGCAGGAATGAAGTGGCTTCTCTAAGGGCCCTAGGTGGTAAGGAGTGGAGCTGAGTCCAGCATTCCTCCTCCAAGCGCATCACAGCAGCAGTGGCGCCCCAAGCCTATGGTCCTGTCATCCATATAAGGTACATGGAGAAGCACATGGAGAGTGGTAATGCCTCAGTGAGAAATGAGTAAAGTGGATGGGTGTGGTAAAGGGTCAAAGGGCAGGGTGTCCTGAAAGCTAAACCAACTCCCACTTTTGATCCCAAGGCCCACATATTGGCAACCTATGCCATCCCACCTGCCACCTGAAGAGAATTCAAATTATAACTTTTTTTAATTACAAGTCAAGCAATTTGAGAAAATAGCAAATTAGGTTATTTTATGAGCAATTCATTTTCTAAAATAAAATACAGGACATGAATCTAACAAAGGATATTTGAGCCTATTTGGAATAGGAAAAACATACATTTAGGTGTTGAAATTTTGATCTTGTGGATTTATGAGAACAGAAAGATTATTTGCAATTGGGACCAATCCAGATGTGCTCATCTCGAGGGTATGGGTACCAGATTTGTGGCATACTACTAGTTAACCACCCAATATCGGTTTTCTCCTTCTTTGCTGGCAAGCTCCTAGATTGCTAGGAGTGACAGTATTCTCAGCTCAAATAGTTTTTAATGACTTACATGAGATGTAAATTAAAGTCATTGAGGCTTTCCAGAAAGTCCTCTTCAAAAGGACTGATTCAGTTGGCAGGTCCCTTCTGTCCTTCTGCCTACATCTTCCAGATGCTGTTCAAATGACTGGAGCCCAGAAACTACACTATAAACATGACATGAGGAGACACCCAAGGGACTGTGGGTTGGTGAACTGCAAAGAGACTGGGTCCCCAAAACCTCATGGCATCACCACATCAGCCCTACACTGTCCACTTCTGGACATCTTATTAGAGTAGAGGGAAAATAAAGCCCTGTCTTTTTAAAACCACTTTTCAGATCAGCCAAGCACAGGTCCTGACTGATACTGTAGCAGAGGAATCTCCGTAATAAGGGGAGGATCCAGGTTCTCTGCCTGCATAATGAGAGGTAGAGCTGAGTAGCAAGGGGTAAGTTATTGAAGAGTAGGGGATGTGGAAGAGACATTTGGAGCAGAGAGACATGTGAAGAAGGGCACGCTTGCTTCTCAGCTTTGGACTTAAACCAGAGAACTGAGGGACATGGAAGAGACTAAGAGTTGAGACATAGAGACACTTGAAAGAGACTTGTGGGTGAGAGACACTTAGGGCGGCTGATAAGGACAGATTTTATCTTGATTTGTACTTTAATTTTGTTCCTAGCCCCTTTGCCCTTTCCTATGGTTCCCTGCCAGAAGGTACCTTAGACTTGTGACAACCTTTTGGGCTTCATCCTTTCTGACCATATTTGCCCATAAAGGGATGGGTATTTTATTGGGTAACCATTATAATTCTCTTTTCTTTCTATGCACACTAATCCTATTAAAATTTTTTCAGACTAAGAGTATGCTTTGTCTTTACATGGCAGATGACAGAATCCCTTTAGAATGTGCAAATTTGGGAGTCCCAGGGATTCCCGTCAGTCTTTCTGCTAACAACACACATTCATGGCATTGTCATCGCAAAGTAAGTTCCTCGGTCCCTTTCTGCCTCAGTTTCTTCTTTTTTAAACTAGGCAACAATACTAACAAGCTTTAAAGAACACCAAAGAATGGGGCTTTAAAAATCTGTTTCTTCACTCCCTAGAATAGTTTTGGAGGTTGTTCAAAGTAGTGAGGAGATGACTACATGGTTATCTGAACTCCACCGATATTCAACCAGAACAATTCCAATTCTATCTGATTTTTATATTACATTCTCAAGTAGATTTCATTTGGTGGGGAAAAATAATTTAGAAGCCAACATAATTTGAAAACCACTAGTAGAGAAAAAATTTTAGTCTTTCATATGTGAGATGGGCATTTATGGAATGCTTCCACCATACTCCATGCACCCTCTGAATCATAGGGGCCGGATGTCATAAAAAACATTTTCCTGACTCTCTTCTGCTAGGGTTTTTAGATGTGATTTAGTTTCTGCCAATAAAATACCTAAAATACCCTCAGGTGCTTGCTGGCTTGTGGAAGGGGAGCGAAGGCCATTCCACTGGGGACAGCGGTGACTGACGGGCATGCAGGACATGAGCTGTGTGTAGTTGGTCTCCCGGGTATTAGGCAGCTATTGTGTTAGCAGCAGTTTCCTGGCTTCTGGGTGACAGTACCGAGGCAGCGGAAGTATGAAATGTCTTAGCGGGGTTCAGCCAGGTGGGTCTAGCCACACGCCCTGTGCTGGGAGAGCTCCAGCTTTTGAATTCAGTCTCACCTCCCAAATGAGGGCGAAACAACTGAGACCCTACTCCTTATAAATAAACTTGAAAATGAGATAGTATTAAAATGGCTGTTGTTCAGAAGATGCAAAACTGGTTCAATATTTGAAAATCAATCACTGTAATCCACCAGGTTAATCAACTAAAGATGAAAAATCATTCAATCAAAAGTGATTCTATTAACTGATGCCATAAAAAGAGCATTTGATAAAATTCAATAGCCATTCATGACAAAATCTCTCAGAAAACTAGAAGTAGCAGGAAACTTTCTCAATTTGATAAAGAATGAGAAATCTATAGCTCTCATTATATTTAATTGTAAGAGACTGAATGCCTTTTCCCTAAGGTCAGGTAAAAGATAAGGATGTCTGTTCTCACCACTGCTATTAAATCATGATCTAGCCAGTTTAATAAGGCAAGAAAAGGAAATTAAAATCATACAGATAAGAAAAGAACTAAAACTGCCTCTATTTGCAAATGCCATTATGGTCTACATTAAAACTCCATGGAACTTTTTTTTTTCTCCTCATTGAAGTAACATCAGTTCACCCCAAGAAACCTTAAAAAAAATTTCTGAACTAGTAAGTCAGTTCAACAAGGTCACTGGTACAAGATCAACATACAAAAATCAATTGTAATAACAGGAAAATTCATTGTGTTTCTAGATTCTAACGGAGACAAATTAAAAATACAATGTCATTGGTAACCACTCAAAAAAATACAGCAATAGAATGACTACTGTTCACAAATCTCTCAGCGGCTGAAGAGTCACTTTCTAAGATAAGAAACCTCTCCACCCTGACTCTAGTAAAGAGGTCAGGAAACCTTGAGTAAGGTTGGAGGTATTAATTTCGGGCAGTTAATTACATTCTTTCAGTATCCATCTCCCTGAAGTTTTCACTGGGCAAATCCTTCAGGAGGACATCCCCATTAGTTATTCATTTTTCTTTCACACTGAATGGAGAATGAAGTGACTGTTCTGTGTCACACAACTCGTCGAAATTCACCCCTGGGTGAAGTGATCCTCAAATAATTACCAAATGTAGTTCAGGTAACTGAATTAGTGAATTACATTGGCTCCTTTGAGATGAAAGACTCTTTAAGAATGTGAAATACTTTGGCTCTTTGTTATTAATAACCTGAACAATGAAGGAACCCAAAGTAGTATTCAATATGTGCTAGGAATAGGATGACTAAAATTAAAGAAAGCAATTGATTTTCATTTTCCATACTTATCATTTTCTATCCTTTTCATTTCAATAGCCAGGACAGAATATGACAAGTCATCAAATCCCCTCCGATGTTAATAAGGCATCAACTATAGAGCTCTGGGAAGAGAAAAATTGAACCTAAGTGTAGCAAGTAGGTGGTTCTTCTCCTTTCTGTGATTTATTGCCATTTCCTCTCACTCTCATAGTCCTGTTGCAAGACAATAGGCAAAACCCTCCTTCCTTAACCTTCTTGATTTTCTTCCACCTCAGTCTAATTTTCCATCCTTCAGACAAATACACCAATCAGAGGTGCCCTCCGAGAGCACATCTGGAGTGAACTTAACACTCTACGCAAAGTCTGGGAATAGACAAAAGCAAGAGGCATCTCCCTTGTGGACAGATTTGACCTTGGGGCAGGAGGAGGAAATGGTAGGGAGCAGAATAAAGTCTTGCAAAATTCAAAGAGCAAACAATTACCTGATGTCTCTTACCCACCCACAAGCACCAGCCACCCAGTTCCCCTCTAGAGGCCGCAGGTCACTGACTTCCTACTTTCCTTTGTCCTGAAAAGGACACTGTATCATCCTTTATTTACACAAATGGTAGCTCACTGTTCTGTTCTGTAACTCAATATTTGTCTTTTTTCATATATTTTAGAGGTCATTCCATGCAAGTACAATTAGAGCTCCTTTTTGATGAAGAATAATTCCTTATGTAAACATAGCACCATTCATCTAGCCATTCTCCCACTGATGATCATTTCAGTTATTTCCAATTTTCTGATAAAGCAAAGATGCAGTACTTAACCAATAAGTGATTTCTGCAACTAGAAGTAAGTCTGTAATTTAATAGAATTGCTGCTAATAGAGTTATTGATAATTATTAATAAAATAACTTCTATAAAAAGAATTACTGTATCACAGACCATGTATATTTATCATTTGGAGAGACATTCCCAATCCATGTCACCTGACACGATACTCTCCGCCCACTTTTCTATTGCATTGTTGTTCTTTTATTTTATGATTGCCATCATTTGTATCATATTTTAAAAGATTCTCTTCAATCTTAAGTAAAAAGAAAAGCTTTCATCATTTCTTCTCTTACTTTTATGGTTTTATACTTTTATATTTAAAATCTGTGACCTATCAAGAGCTGGTTTGGTAAAGTATAAGAAATCGCTCCGACTTAAACTACTTATTTATTGTTACAACTGACTCCCCTGTTGTCCAAACATCACTGGTAAGATATAGTTTTCCCCACTGATTTGAAATGAGACCTTTACCACGTTCTTTATCCTTTCTATATATTTGGGTCTACTTCATCTTCTAGACTGTTTCATCGACCCAGTTTTAATTTTTTAAAACTTCACTATTAAACTTCTATTTTTAAACATTATGTATTTCCTCAAAGCAACTTTTTCTGAGTCAGAAATCCAATGAAAATGAGGTTTCCTGGGGTCCTCCCTGGTGGTACAAGGAGCTAAGTCTCAGTACTATGAAGTTATCTGCAGCCTGCAGCACGAGTTCGATCCCCAGCCAGGGAGCTTCCCACATGTCACAGCAGACCTCTCCTGTCTCGCCCATTGCTCCCCTCCACAGTGTATTTCAGTAGATCCACCTGTTCTGCTCCCCACTCTGTCTCTGGTGAACCCTCTCACCACCCCCACACCTCTGACCTACACCCCAGCTCTTGTATGCATAAATAAATAAATCTTTAAAAAAAAAAAAAGAAAATGAGGCTTCCTGTCTTACCACTTTGTTTACTTTCCCTCAATTAGCTCATGACCAGACATTTCATAGTCTTCCAGGAAAAGAAATTTAGCCTCTACCATCTGAACAGCACAGTCAAGTAAATGAAATAACTTTGGGCTTAGGAGGCAATAACCCTGAGAACACCACACTTCACTTTCCCAGATCTCAGCGAATAACAGTGTCATGGCAGACATTTCTTTGTAGTTAAGGCCATCACTTTAAAATCAAGTTATATTTAGTGAATATTTACTAGACACAAGTTGTTTCAGTTTGGATACTTTTGGTTTCAAGTCACTGAAACAGCCTAAACAATAAAGAAATGCACAATTGTCATTGTCCAGGGGCAAGGCAGCTGGCCCAGCCAAGTCACCACAGAGCCACATTCTTACCATTGTCCTGCCATCCTTGGACACTGGCTCCATTCTCAGGCTGAGACAAGATGTCCTCCATGTGCCTTCTCCAGACAGGACAACAATCTGAAAAAGAAGACACAAGTATCTCTTCACTTTCTCTTCTTGGAAGCAAGAAAACACTTCTCAGAAGTGTATCCCTTGTCTCACTGGCCAGAACTGGAGACATATCTGTTCCTCAATGGATCACTGGCAACAGGAACGTGACTACTTCTAGGCCAATCATGCCCACCCCTGGGCTGGGAAGGCTTAGTTTCATCTAAGGCATGGGTGTTTGCAAGAGTCTGGAAGTACCTCCCCTGATCTTGGATTCAAGCAATGGAAGTGGGTAAGGATACCGATAAGGAGTCTCTCCCACTTCTTCTTTCATTCTCCTAGCTGGTCTCCATTGCTACACAACCCCTCTCAAACACATAGTGTGTGAATGGTATTCTATTAACTGCAAACTCATTTATTTCATAAACATTAATTGAGCTCATCCTAAATACCCAGTAGTGTGTGAGCAGCTGAGGACTAGAAGGAAGAAGGACAGGGATCCTGATCTCAATGATTTAATGGGAGAGAAAAAAAAAATTAAGGAATCTCATTGTGCTGTGATATGTGATATATAAATGTGTATGTATGTGTGTATGTGTGTATGTATACATACAATTTAAAATGCTGTGGGAGTTTTAAAGAAAGTGCAACTTCATGGGAAAGAGCAGCACAAATAAGGAATATTCCAATTGAGTTTTGAAAGATAAATAGGTAATCAAAAAAGGACATCCAGGCAGGGGACATATCTTGTATGAAAGTTGGAGTCGGCATTGGCAGGGCACACTCAGGTGACTAGGACTGTTCTGTGTCAACTTATCAGGTGAACATGGTGGCGAGAGGCTGTTTCGCCCTTGGAATGAAGGCACCTGTGGGGAGGCTGTGAGCCTGGTTAGTAATTCTAATTTGCAGTTTCTGAGACATCATCTGCAGACACCAACCCTAAGAAGTTCTGACAGGGGTTAAAGCTAATCAAACACAAACGACATATTATTAATCAACTTTCTGAGGTCAAAGACACATCTCAGAAATCCCCAAACCTCTTTTTACTTCACTTTTAATCAAGTTTTTGCAACAGATATCCATACTAATAATCGGCTCACCTCCATTAATCCTCAGCCCAATCCCACTGATGTTAATAATGTGGTGATTATTACTGAGGCCACCAGTGACCTCAAGAATCCCAACACATAAAACAAATTATACCAACAATAAAAGAGATTCTCCTACATTCTACTTTCCAACCATACTGAATTATTTATAATTCACTGACCACATCGATGAACACCTTTAGAGACCCAGGCACAGAAAGGATGATTTATTTCTTCTACTTCAATATGAAATTAGGATTTAAAAAATCCTAAAATATAATTTTTTCAAACATTTTTTGGGATTGATTTTTTTTAAAAATATATACTTCTTTAAAAAATTTAAAAATCAATGCCTCTCTCTGTTTGTATACTCTGCTTTGTTGCTTATTAGGCATTCTTGGTCTACCAGTTGAGCAATGCAAGAATAAATGCATTCATGCCCATAGACAGGATCCCCCTAAAAGATATATCCACCTAATACCTCAGAATGTCTTTGCAGATGCCACTGAAGTAAAGATTCCCAGGTGAGAATTTCTTGGGTGAGGTGGGCTTAAATCCAATGATGAATAGCCTTATAAGATACAGAAATAGAATTACAGAGACACATGGGGCTAACACTAGTGAAGAAAGGCTGAGATGGAGCAATGCAGCTACAAGCCAAAGAACACGAGAATGACAGGGTGCCTCCAGAAGGCAGGAAAGAAGCTAGGACAGATTCTCCTTTAGGGCCTCCAGAAGAAACCAACCTTGCTGACACCTGACTTTGGACTTCTGACCTCCAGAACTATGAGAGGACTGTTGCTTTAAGCCACCTAATTTGTGGTAATTCGTTATGGCAGCCCTAGGCAACTAATGTACTACTCTGTAACATTCTGAATTAAAACCCAGGAACTTTTGACTGGAAAACAAATAAACAAACAGAGGCTCATTTCAGTTAGCTCAGGAAAAAAGGAATTTACTTTTTAAAACTAATTTCAAAAAAATTAAAATAAAATAAAGAACTATAGACTCATAGGAAACAGAGATCAGGAATTAAAACTCCTGCTTTTAGAGCTGGCACCCATGGTTGGGACAGGAACCCACTTCATCTCTGAGAATCAACTAAATTCTCTCTGTGAATCAGCCTGTCACCCTCTCTCTTCCTCTCTCCGGGTCAGCTTCCTTTGCTTCAGTTACTCTCTGGGTATGCATGACCCCCCAAGTCTCCAGAAACTTTAAGCTCACTCTCCACATATAACTAACTGAATCCCAATTACAAATTTTCAGGAGAGAAACCAGGTGGCATCAGCTTAGAGTTTCCCAAGGACCACAACTCCGGCCAAGCAGTAGATGCCCATCTCAGGCCCAGTTGTAGCACACAAGAAGGGGCATGCCATGGTCACAGAACACTGCTCCCACCAGGGCCCAGCACCAGAAGCCCTCTGCAGGGTGTTGAGAGCAAAGGGTGACCTCTCTGATACAACCAGACCACTGTCTGTCTCCCTCACTGATCCCTATGGCAAGAAATTCAGGTTGTGTTGTCTAGCTCCTCCCAGTCTCCTCCGAGGACTACAGTTAACTCTCAGTACCCGAGCCAGAGCATATATTATTTGTTTAATAAAAAGAAATTAGTTGAGCTTATTAGAACTGTATCTATTCAGTAGACTAAGAAAAAGGTCAAAGTTTGCATTGCTTACCCTATTCTTTTTTGACAAAGTAGTCATTTTAAAGCTGACTTCCTAACCTTAGCTCATCCTTGGAAGGAGCAAAGAGACTCTCTACATATTTGATAGGATGACACTGAAAAACCCCACCGATCCCTGGAACCTCACCATAGTCCATGATCAGTGTTTCTAAAACAACAGTTCCCTGATTTGTACTCCCGCCATTGGTGTCCAAACCCCTTAATCTTTTGGCCTGCACTAAGATCCCCCTTGACAGCAAAACAGGCAAAGAGGTTGTTCCATCATCTTTTCCTCTGGTTATAGGTTTCCTTTTCTTCCCTTTTAAAAATAAATATAATCTTTTTTCCCAAAGGAGATATTATTTGACAAAACAATCTGATGGGAGGTTTTACTTTGCTTTCTAAAAGCTTTTCCTTTGCTTTAGATACAACTAGTTTGTTGAAGTCCTTTCCTAAAATCTTCTCAGTGGAGTCCACCCTCCCCCATTATGCACAGCTATCCCGCAACCTGCTGTAGGGCAGAAAGAACAAGGAACTAGAAGACACAACCTATGTCATCACGGAGCTCATGAAGTGCAGGGAACACCGCCAGGCCGCTGCTCAGAGCAGGACCAGAAATCATCATTGCCTCATCTGCATGAGATCTGCAAGCTGCCCTAGAAGCACCTTCAGTCTGTGGGGAAAGAGGATCATCACAGTGCTGGACAGATGGACAGCTCAGCCCTGGATGGGGAGACTGGACAATTCCCAAAACCAGTCTCTTTCTTCCACGTCAGGTAGCTATCCCAGCTCATCTGCAGGCACTCCCAAATTACGATGAAAGCCTCCCCAGAGGAGAAGTACTGGAAAGAAAGCATGTGTAGAGACCTCTTTATACCCTTGCAAGGCATGGACACCAGAAATTCTTCTGTGGCTAATTGGTAATGCCGAAACTTAAACAAAATAATTTCTGTTCCCAAACTACTACTACTGTTCTCTTTCTAAATTTAAATATTAATCACCACCTCTCTTCTTTTATGTACCAGCAAGAGACCTGGGATACATCAAAAGACTGTAAATGGTAGATTCCCGTGCAAGAGCAATGCATTGCTGCAAACCACATTCAGGAGTGCACAGGCACGCAGATGCACACACACAATTGCACATGCACATGCACACACATAGAGCATATACACACTTACTGCCTGCTCTTGTCCAGAAGGATGAGTGACCCAATTGCCCAGCAGCCAGTGCCCAGTTCTATGATGGCTAGATTTCCCAGAGCCAAAGTTCCTGGCTCGTATTCATAAAATTCTTCCAACATTTACACCCCCAGCTCACCAAAAAATGGCTAAGGGACGGTGGGGTCTTCTTAGCCATCAGCTACTCAGTAACTGAAAGAGTAGAACACCATGAATGATCAGGGCCCCTAGGCAGTTTGACCAGTATTAGGACAATGTTAAAACATTTTGTTCTGGAGTCTTGGGCAGCCATGGAAAAGGCCCGAGGCAGAGGTAATCCAATGGCACCAGGAACTCCCCTCCTCAGAAAATCACCCTTTCACCCACCTCTTTCCCAATTCTCCCTCACACTGGGGAAAAGTTCTAGTAGTCAGATAGTCTGCCACCCACTCCAGCTTACTTTCATTCATTCATTTATTCATTCATTCATTCAAAAAACAGTTACAAGCACCTACTGTGTGTCAGTCACTGCATCAGACCCTGGAATTACAGGGATGCCAGGCAACCTGCTGGTCAAGCCCTGAACGGGGAGGCTGGGGACCTCTGTACCTCTCTTTCCAGGTATGCTCCACTCAAGGTCGACTCCAGAAAACAATGGTTTCTCCCTTTCTTTCCTCTGAGGCTTCACTCTAGTGTAGGAGCACTGGATCAGAAAATCTCTGTCCTTTCACTTGCATTATAGGATTTTTTTTAGTTTTTTTTCTTTTTTAAAAATTTATTTAATTTATATTGTTTACATTGTGTATTCCCCTTGGGTAACCCATCACCAATTCACCCGTGACCCATCACCATCGTCTCTTGTGCTCTTTTCTTCCCCTTTTTGAGCCCTTATCCTCCCCCTCCCTTGCTGGGTGTCTCTCTCTTATTTGGTTCCCCTATATTCCTGTTATGAGTGAGACCATTCAATATTTTTCTCTTTCTGTCTGGCTTATTTCTCTGAGCATGATCCCTTCTAGCTCCATCCATGTTGCTGTATATTGTGTGTGCTTATCTTTTTTTTTTAAAGATTTATTTATACATACAAGCTGGGGTACAGGCCAGAGGCGTGGGGCAGCGAGAGGGTTCACCAGAGACAGAGTGGGGAGCAGAACAGGCAGATCAGAAGTACACTGCTGAGGGGAGCAGCGGGCGAGGCAGGAGAGGTCTGCTGTGCCATGTGGGAATCTCCCCGGCTGGGCGTCGAACTCGCATTGCTCGCTGCCGACAGCTCCACAGCGCAGCGCTCAACCACTGCGCCACCAGGGAGGCCCTGTGCTTATCTTTTTTGATTGCTGAATAGTATTCCATTGTGGATATGTACCACATCTTCTTGATCTAGTCATCTATTTTTGGGCATCTGGGTTGTTTCCATGTCTTAGCTATTATGAACAGCTGCAATAAACATGGGGGTGCATGTATCCTTTTGGATTAATGTTTTTGTGTCCTTTGGGTAGATTCCCAAAAGTGGAATTGCCGGGTTGTATGGAAGCTCCATTTTTAGCAGTTTGAGGAACTGCCATAGAGCTTTCCATGGTGGTTGGACTAGTTTGCATTCCCACCAGCAGTGTAGGAGAGTTACTTTTTCTCCACATCCTCGCCAGCATTTGTTGTTGTCTGTTTTTTTAATGTGCACCATTATCACTGGCCTGAGGTGATATCTCATAGTGGTTTTGATTTGCATTTCCCTGATTATAAGTGATGTTGTACATTTTTTTCATATACCTATTGGCCATTTGATTTTCTTCTTTGGAGAAGTATCTTTTTAGCTCTTCTGCCCATTTTTTGACTGGATTGTTGATTTTGTTTTTGTTGAGTTGTGTGAGCTCCTTGTAGATTTTTGTTATCAGTCCTTTGTTGGTTGTATTGTGTGCAAAGGTTTTCTCCCAGTTAGTAGGGTATCTGTTTGTTTTGATTAATGTCTCTTTTGCTGTGCAGAAGCTTTTTAGTTTGATGTAGTCCCAGCTGTTTATCTTTTCCTTCACTTCCTTCACTTTTGGGGATGTGTCTTCAAAGATTTTGTTGAGATGTATGTCATGTAGAGTTTTGCCTATTTTTTTCAACTATAAATTTTATGGTTTCAGGTCTTACATCGAGGTCTTTTATCCATTTTGAGTTGGTTTTTGTGCATGGTGTGAGGTAGTAGTCTAGCTTCATTTTTTTGCATGTAGCAGTCCAGTTTTCCCAGCACCATTTATTGAGCAAGCTAACCTTGTTTCATTGCATATTATTTGCTCCTTTGTCAAAGACCAGTTGTCCATAGATATGTGGGTTTATTTCTGGGTTTTCTATTTGATTCCATTTGTCAATGACTCTGTTTTTGTTCCAGTACCATGCTGTTTTAATTATTATGTCTTTGTAGTTTAGTTTGAAGTCAGCGAGTGTAATCCCTCCACTTTCTTTCTTTTTAGTCAGGAGAGGTTTAGCTATTCGAAGTTTTTTGTGGTTCCATATGAATTTCATCAATGTTTGTTCTATTTCTTTGAAGTACATCATTGAGATTTTTATCAGAATAGCATTGAATCTGCAAATTGCTTTTGGTAGGATGGCCATTTTGATAATGTTAATTCTTCCAATCCATGCGCAGGGGATGTCTTTCCATTTTTTGTGTGTCCTCCTCTATTTCTCTTAATAGTGCCTTACAGTTTTCTTTGTATAAGTCCTTTATCTCTTTTGTTAGGTTTATTCCCAGGTATTTGATTTTTTTAGTTTCAATTTTGAAGGGGATGGTTCTCTTAATTTCTTCTTCCTCAGACTGAGTGTTTGCATATAGGAAGGCTACTGATTTTTGTGTGTTGATTTTGTATCCTGCTACTTTACTGAACTGGTCTATAATTTTGAGTAGTTTTTCTATGGAGTTTTTAGGATTCTCTATGTATATTATCGTATCGTCTGCAAACAGTGACAGTTTGATTTCTTCTTTCTCTCTTTGGATTCCTTGTATGTCTTTCTCTTGTCTTATTGCTCTGGCTAGGACTTCCAGTCTTATATTGAAGAGCAATGGTGAGAGTGGATATCCTTGCCTTGTTCCTGATCTTAGTGGAAAGGCTTTCAGCGTCTCACTGTTGAGGATAATATTGGCTTTGGGTTTGTCATATTGGCTTTTATTATGTTGAGGTATGTTCCTTCTATCCCAAGTATTTCAAGGGCCTTTATCATAAATGGATGTTGCACTTTGTCGAATACTTTCTCAGCATCTATTGATATGATCATATGGTTTTATTTTTCTTTTTGTTGATGTGTTGGATTACATTAATTGATTTTCGGATATTGAACCATCCTTGCGTCCCTAGAATAAATCCCTAGAATAAATAATTGTTCATGGTGTATTATGTTTTGGATACATTATTGGATCCTGTTGGCTAAGATTTTGTTGAATATTTTTGCATCAGTGTTCATTAGAGAGATTGGTCTGTAGTTTTCTTTTCTTGTGTTGTCTCTGTTTGGTTTTGGCCTCATAGAATGTGTTTGGTAGTATTCCTTCCTTCTCAATTTTTTGAAAGAGTTTGTGTAAGATAGGGACTAGTTTGCTTTTAAACATTTGGTAGAATTCATTTATAAAACCGTCTGGTCCTGGGCTTTTGTTCTGGGGGAGGGTTCTGATTACTGTTTCAATTTCACTGCTTGTGATTAGCCTATTTAGGTGTTCTATATCTTCTTTATCTAGTTTTGGGTGATTGTATAGTTCTAGGAACTTGTCCATTTCCTCTAGGTTGTTGAACTTGTTTCCATATAACTGTTCATAATAACCTCTGATTATTCTTTTGATTTCTGCTGTGTCTGTTGTAATTTTTCCTCTTTCATGTATGATCCTATTGATTTGTGTTTTCTCCCGTCTTTTCTTTGTAAGATAGAAGTTTGGCTAGAAGTTTGTCTATTTTGTTTATTTTTCAAAGAGCCAGCTTTTGGTTTCATTGATCTTCTGGATTGTGTTTTTAATTTCTGTTTCATTTATTTCTGCTTTGGTTTTTATTATTTCCTTTCTTATACTGGCTTTTGGGTTTTTTTGTTGTTGTTGTTGTTGTTGTTCATTTTCTAGTTCTTTGAGATGAGAGATAGATTGTTCTTGAGTCATTTCTTGTTTCTTGATGTGAGCCTGTATTGCTATATATTTCCCTCTCATAACTGCTTTTGCTGTGTCCCAAACATTCTGGAAAGTTGTGTCTCCATTGCCATTAATTTCTAGGTATTTTTTAATTTCTTCTTTGATCTCTTCATTAGTCCAGTGGTCTTCCAGCAGTGTGGGTTTCATTCTCCATGAAGTAAGAGGGTTCCTTTTTTTCTTTTCATGGTTTATTTCTAATTCGGGTCTAGGTCCTTATTTAGAGCTTTAGTGTCCTTGTTTATTTTTTGTTTCGATGATCTGTCCATTGGTGAGAGTGGGGTATTGAAATCTCCTACTATATATGTATTTTCTCTAATGTTTGTTTTCAGAGATGATAATAATTGTCTGATATATTTTGGTGCTCCCTCATTTGGGGAGTATATGTGATGAGGGTTATATCATCCTGCTGAATTGTCCCCTTTATCATGATGTAGTGGCCAGCTATGTCTCTTTTTTCCTTTTTCAGTTTGAAGTCGATTTTATCTGCTATAAGTATAGCTGTCTCTGCCTTCTTTTTTGGTCCGTTTGCTTGTAGAATTGTTTTCCAGCCTTTTACTTTCAATCTGTGTTTATTTTGTAGCTAAATGTGTTTCCTGTAGATAACAGAAGGTTGGGTTCTGTTTTTGATCCATCTTGCTACTCTGTGCCTTTTCATTTATGAGTTTAGTCCATTTACATTTAGAGTTAGTAATGATACATTGGCATCTATATTTGCCATTTTATTTGTCTTTTTGAGGTTTTATTCCTTATCTTATTCTGATCTTCTTTTTCATTCTTCCATTGGTTTTGGTTTTAGGACTTCTTGTAGTATTTTTTGGAGTGGGGGTTTAGTCATGACTAATTTCTGGAGACTCTGTCTGAGAAGGTCCTAATCCTTTCTTCATAGAGGATGGAGAGCTTTGTGGGGTAAAGTATTCTTGGTTGGCATTTATTTTCTTGGAGTTTGTTGAATATGTCTCTCCATTCTCTTCTTGCCCATAGCATTTCTTCAGAGAAGTCTGATGTCAGCCTGATTGGTTTCCCTTTATAGGTTATTTGTTTCCTCCCCCTTGTCAGTTTCGATATTATTTCCTTATCCTGTACTTGTGTGAGTTTTACTATTATATGTCCAGGAGTAGTTCTTCTAACATCGTGGTGATTTGGAGTTCTTCTTGCTTCTTGTATGTCTGTTTTCATACTTGGGAAGTTCTCGTCTATCACCTCCTTAAATAGTTTCTCTGTTCCTTGGAACTTCTCCTTTCCTTCTGGGATTCCTATAACTCTTATATTTCCTTTCCTCATGGTGTCAGATAGTTCTCGAAGCATTTTTTCATTTTTTTCCCTTCGTGCTTCTATTTCCTTTTTCTTTCTGGTTCTTTCAATATTTTTATCTTCGAGATTACTAATACGGTCTTCCATTTAATTTATTCAGCTTTCATTGCCTTTCCCAGAGTTCCTTAGTTCTTCCTTTAAACTCTTATTCTCCTTTTTTAGGGTCTCAATTTCATTCTTCAGTTTGTTAATTACTTTTTTCATTTCATTCTTTTCTTTAAGCAGGATAATTTTAAATTCTCCATCAGAGAGGCAGAGTTCTTCCATGTCATTGTTGTTGATTTCTGGTGCTTGATTTTCTTTTCGTGGTGTGTCCTTCCCCTGAGGGCTTGCTTGGTTGTTCGTATTTTTTTCTTCTCCCTGTTGTTTGTTTTCTGATTTGTTCAATGTGATGGGCCGTTTTGTCACTGGCATTGGCGGGCATCTTTGGGGTATTCCTTCTGGGATGTCCATCAGTGGTGGTTAGACTGAGTCTGGTACTGTTATGCCAGCACCCCCCCAACTAGGGTAGTAATGTGATTATGTTGATGAGCCCTGTCTCTGAAGTTTCACTCCCACTATATTTCTCAGTTCCAGGGGAGGACAGTGGCAGACGTCTGACCGTGGCCCCACAAAAGCTTCTTCCCTTTGTTTAAGATTAACCTAATGGCGGGAACAGATCCTGCTGGAGGTGGATGAACCCAGGCAGTTCCTGGATGGGGCACAGGAGGAGGGTGCCCTGCTCTGCGTACGCTCCGCTTGCCTCTGATTGAGAAGAGGATCCTGGCAAGGCATGTGCTACACTTTCCTGGGCTCCACAGACCTTGTAATGATGATGCAGATTAAGGCGGGCTGGGCAGACCCAGGCAGCTCCCAGACAGGGCGTGGGGGGAAGGTGGCCTGTTGGCAACCACTCCATTCAGCTCTGATTACTAGGGGGCTTCTTGCAAGGCACACACTGCACTTTTCCAGGCTCCACAGACCTTCTAATGGCATCGGGGCTCCAGGAGGTGCTGGATGGACCCAGGCAGGTCCCGGATGGGGCACAGAAGGATGGTGCCCTGTTCCCCGAACGCTCTGCTGACCTCTGACTGAGAAGAGATTCCTTGTGAGGCATGTGCTGCTCTTTCCCTGTCTCCATGGACCTCCAAACCAATTTTTTTTTTTGCTTTTTAAGCAGCAATAGCAGCAGCCTTAACTTCCAGGAAGCCAAAGGCTTTGACTAATATTTACATGTATTTTCATTTCCTTTGTAAATATGAATGAGGAAAGGGTAGGGAAGGGAGTTTTGCCAGGGAATGAAAATGAGCCCAGGATCCATCTTCAAAGTGTTACTGCAATTTCCAGTTTAAAATCAAGGAGCAAATTGTTTTAGCTAAAATTCAGCTAATTTCTATCACTTTCACCCTGGTTCTTGTCCCCTGCAAACTCACAGTTGCTTCACTGACCCATGCATCTGCTCAAGTCAGGTATAGGCTGGCTATATTTTGTCTTTGTGTTAATATGTACTGGAGATTTTCTTTTTCCTCTAATTCTTCAGGTTTTTGGTCATTTTCACAGAGTTCAGTGGGCACCCTCTGGTGGCTAACAGAAAACTTTACCTGCAAAAATCATAGTTTAACAGGGACAGCTTTATTTTGCTATCCCCTTTGGTTGGGTGTCAGAAATTGTAATGTTAGTGTACAACCAGAGGTACCCAGAGACCCCAAACTTGAGGGTACAAGCTCTAAAGGGGTCCAGTTATCCATGCACACAAAGACAAAGGAAGCAGATTCTTAATGTGAAATATCGACTACAATTGTTGTGCATATAAAGAAAAATGATATTTCTTATAATAGCTTTCCAAAACAGGGTCAGCCTGAAGTGGGGCCACTGAGACCCAATAACTTGCCACAGGTCAAAAATACCTTCTGGCAGGAAGTACAAGAAGGGTCTTAGTCAGGTCTCAGAGAGCTGGGATCAAACAAGCAATTCAGAGTTTGAAATGTGCCAAATATAATCCACCATGAAGTCAGGATGACAGCTGCCACTGTCTCTGGCACGGACTAGGAGAAGCCTCCCTGTGGGTGGCCTCCCCATGGGTGGCCTCCCACATGTCCCTTCCAAGTGGCTCTACATGTCTCTCCTCTACATATCTCCATCCATGACCTTCTTCAATTCCCTGGGCACAAGCCAAAGGCAGAAAAGCAAGAGCCCCTAGAGCCCACCTGTTGCATAGCTTCACCTGGTCACTCAGCTTGACCCGCAGGTCCCAGGAGCTCTCCCGCTCAGGAAGTCTGGTTGAGGCAGCCCAAGGCCCCTGCATGCAAATGGGGGCAGGGAAATGGTGCCTCCCCTAGTCAGTCTGTTTGCTACACTTTGACCCACCTCTTTCATCAGAAAATACAGGAGATGGAGACTGGGAGCATCTCTCAGAAGGGATGGCTTCATATAAAAAAGACAGAGCTAAGAGAGTGTGATTTGTGAGTTGCAGTTTTTCCAGGTGAGCCTAGGTATGGAGGATGAGGGCAGGTTTTCTTTGGATTCTGAGGTGTCACCTCCAAAGTGCTCACCCCATTGCATTCCCAGAGCACAGCAGGGTCCCTGGATGGCTTTCTTCCCAGAATTCCTGGGAGCAACCATTGCAGGGAATCTTCCTGATCTAGGTAAAAAGGGCAGAACAGCAAGGAGGGAGGAAAGAATAGAGTTGGGAAATAAAACTGTCCACCCAAGGATGACCTGCCCCCCTCCAGGCTCTAAAATCAGGGATCTGATGAACAAAATTCTGTGAACATAATAAATGCCATCACCTGATTTTCCTTTGCTCTTTCTCTAAGGATTTCATTAGTCTCAGGATAATCCTCCAAGTTAGTTCATGTTGCCTTCATTTTGCAAAAAAAAAGAGGCCCAGGAGGTTATGTGTGAATGTGATTTCACCCAAGTCTGTCAGTACAGGCCAAGACTAGAGTTTTCTCTTCCACCTGGAGATCTGGAACATTTACTGGCAGCTGCTGTGGGTCGTAGCCACAAGCCTGCACCTGCACTATGTCTATAGAAGCAAGTTATACACCAACAGGCAAATTGTGACAAGGTCTTTATCTTAAGGACAGGGGATAGCAATGTCACATGTGGTTCCTGCAGCTGGAAAGGGAGACAGGTTGCTCAGATTTCAAACTCCGCAGTCTTCGACCTAAGCACCTAAGCGGTATCTTTTACCTGGAAACAAAGAGGCATTGTCTACCAGGAGCCTCCTTCTTTATTGCTACCATTTTTCACTTGCTCTCTTTCACAACCAGACCCCAGGGCGGGAGGGAAGCCCAGCTCCCAGTGAGCCATAAGTCACCCTACACTGGCGGAGGCAGCCCTGTTCTGCCTGGCTGAGTCTGAAAGTCTCACTGGGGTGGGGGTAGGACAATGTCTTTAGTACACAGCCCAAAGGTTATGATATGACTGGAGCAGAACAAAAAAAAAGGAAGGGGGGCAGTGTGAACACAACTGTGGGATAGGTAGCTCAGCTACCACAGAGCCACTACCTGAAGGCAGGACCGTCCAGGATCTCCTGTTGAATCTGAATGAGAATGTGGGTTTCCCCAGCTGGTCTGCATTTCCAGCAGGATTCAGACACTTTTACCAGGTGAGTATATGCCAAACACTCACCCAAGACATGCTCGTCACGGCTAAGAGAATGCTCACCAAGTATGCGTGTCCCTCTAAGCCTTTACATAGGTCAGTTCATGAAATCTACAGGATGACCAAATGAAAGATGTGTTGCTTTTACCCCATGAAAGAGGATACTGAGACAGAGAAATTAAATAACTTGCTCCATCCTCGTGCACATCTTCAACGGCAGAGTCAAAAATCAAATCTTGACCATCTAACTCCAGAATCTCTACTTTCAAACCACTCAATCCTATTGTTTCCCTCAGTTTGTGGCAAGAGCTCATTTATTCTTCACAAAACTTACAAGTGTTAGCATGTGACCAAGAGGTACCCATGGACTCCAGACTATTAGGGGATCTGGCCAACCACGTGCACAAAGGCAAAGGAAACATAAGTTTAAGTGTGATAGACCTTTAGTAGAATTAGTGTGTGGAGAGAGAGAGAGAGAGAGGAAAAGATATTTCACCTAAAACTCCAAAAATTACCCATCCTCTCATGGGCAAATGCCTCATCTAATAGGGTTGGCCTGAAATCAGGCTGCTGAGGCTTTAAAGCTTGCCACAAGTCTAAAGCACCTTCTGGTGGGGAACAGCAAGAAAGAGGTACAACAAGCCTGGGGCAGAAGAGATGTAAAAAAAAGAAATCAAGATAATGTTGCCATTTTCTCTGCCAAGGACAGTCTCCCCACATCTCTCATTCACACATCTTTTCCAAGTATCTCTGAATGTCTTTCCTCCACATATCCTTCCAAGTCCCTGGGTGCAAGTCAAAGTTGGAGAAGCAAAAGCCCGGAGCACCCCTCCCCTGCCTTCCATGCTATGTAGCTTCACCTGGCTGTTCAGCTCCACCCCTAGTTCCCAGTAGTTCCCCTGCTCAAGAAGTCCAGTTCAGGCATAGTGGGACTTGTAGTCCCAGGTGGCTGAATTTAAGTAGGGGCAGGAAAAATGGCACCGCCCCATCACAGACATGTGTCTGTAACAAAATGAGCATTTACTAGTAGCGCCACTTTACTGATAGAAAACTGAGTCATAGAGGATTTAAATCAGTTTACACCACTTGCAAGAGCCAGAATTTACAAGAATCAGAATTTGAATCCAGACAGCTAGACTCCTGAACCCCAATTCTAAACATTATGTTCTACCATTTCCCTTTGAGCCAGAGGTTTTTTTCAAAGTTTCCACTTACTAGGTTTTAAAATATTCCTTCTGGAAATTGGAAAGCACCACCCTGGCTTTGTGGTAGATCTCCAAACCAAGAGAGTGGTCCTCCTGCCACCCTCTAAACAGATCTAAAGGAGTGCTTCCCCTCTATAGACTGCGTCAGATAACCCCTACTGGTGCTAATGGGCTCACCACCACTTATCTCTGACTAGCAAGGTAATACCAGCCTTTTTTTTTTCAATACTACAATATTTTATGATAACAGAAAATAGCTTAAAGTATCATATGCTACCATAGGCAATATGATACAAACCTCAGAGGGAGGACTTAGAAGGAAGAGCATGACAGAAGCCAACACTAAGAGTCTCTCAATGGACTACTGAATGGACTGGACCTGCTGCTTCCACTGTGAGCCCTCTCTGATGGTGACAGAACAGGTGATATCAGGCCTGAAGACCCCACAGAACTACCCCAGGTCTGCTCGAGCATGCAAACCCGCAGGGCACATGCTTGTCTTCACAGCGGGAAGTACAGGATGATGCCCATGGGCTCAGCATCTGCCACCATCACACTGAACTCAGAGATGCACAGGTCAAGAGTTTGGGTGACCTCGTTGGCTCCTTTCTGAAGTTGCTTGTAGTTATCTGACTGCTGAATAAGGTCTACTAGTTTCTTAGTGAGGTGGACATCTATGAGGGGGTATTCTTCAGATTTATATCAGTCTCAGTCATGACTGGGATTCCATAGTCTCATGGCCACTGCCTGAGCACTCACCTGACAGAAAGTCAAATCAAGGAGAAGTAGAAATCTAGTAATACCAGGCTTGATTCTGCCCAGGTCAACTGAGGGTATCTATCTGGGGCTTCCAACCTGGGAAAGTGTCCCACTCTTCCTTAGTCACATTATTCCAATTTCCCTAGAACCACAAATATTTATTTTGCGGACCATAAGGGCAGAGCCTGTTTTTCACTAGGTATTAGGCTCCTCAGGATTTCTCTCAGATGACCACTCAGGAAACTGGGGAGAAGGCAGCTCAGCCACAGCACTGCTCCTAAGGGGCTGGCACATTTTTCAGTTTACCTGTTTGACAAAGAAATGTCTTACTTCTCCTTTCTGATTTATTGATCACATACCAGGGGTATCTTCCAAAACCGATTCTGGCCTTTGTCTTTTAAGGTTTGTGTTCTGCTGTGTTGGACCGCTGACTTTTACCAAATGGAATCAACTTTATGACACCAACTCCAAATTGCCTGGTGCTGGTACTGCTTGTCTTCCATTTTCCTTCTAGATCTCCCCTTCACATTTCTCCCAGGGGTTGACCTTGAAAGTCAGCATCAACAGGTTTCTTGTCCTCTGGTTTTCATTGGGTTTATTGGATAGAAATCACTGGCAGGAGGAGAGAAAGATTGGGTTCCCCCCCAGCTCCCTTCTTGTGAGATTACCATGAGTTATCCATGTTCCTCTTTTGTGGGCACATCTTATACTCCAGTATCCACTGGAAAGTGGAAAATAACCCCCAAACAAAGGTAGCTTAAAACAACAAAAATCACTTGTTTTATTGATGAAACTGTCATTTGGTCAGGGCTAGGTGGGGCAACTCCTCCCTGCTCATGTGGCATCAACCAGGACAGTGTGACCAGGACTGGAGAATCCACTCCCATGCTGGCTAGCAAATTGATGCTGATTGTTGGCTAGCTATTAGCAGAGGTCTTCAGTTCTCCAGGTCAGCTGACACCCAGCAAAGTGAGTGGCCCAGGGGAGAGGAAATAGAAGCAGCCGGTCTCCTAAGGTCTGAACCTTACAACTGATACACTGTCACTTCTGCCATGTTCTATTAATCAAAACAGTCCCAGAGGCCTTCTGATTCAAAGGGAGAGAACATAAACTCCAACTCTTGATTGAAAGAGTATCAGCATTTTAGACAATTTTAATCTACCACATTTTATAGGTGGTCTCTCCTACAACCATCTTCTCCAGTTTCAATAACTGCTCTCACCCCTTGCCCCATCAGACCAGAAATGGAGCATTAGTTAGTGCTTGTCCCAAGCTACTATGCTCTCTCTGGCTTGATTTCCCTAAGTCCTGATTGCACATTTGTAACAGAAATTCCCCCTCAAAAGATCCAGGATGATCATACCCAACTATTTATTGGGACTCTGGCAACACTTCTCTGCCAAGTTCCTACTTATTCCCAGAAGAATATTCCATGAGGCCACCCTCCTCAAAAACTTTCCTCCCAATTCTCAGCAACCCCTAGACACCCCACGCTCCCAAACTCCATTCAACTTTACCTACCACTTTCTTTCTTTCTAGCACTTGGAAGTTCAGTAACAGTTGGCTAGCTTAGAACAATGTGTATCCAGAGGGGTGTAAGATGATTTCTTGCATGCCCCAGAGCAAGTTATCATGCTTCTAGTGTGCTCCTGGATTCACTGCCACCCCATCCAGGAAAATGTTTACACAGTTATGGAGCCAAATCTGAACCCAAGAAGAAATTCACAAAGATAGAAATTTGCGACCCTCCAATTAGGCTAATACAGGGGTATTTTGGTCAAGTTAGTCTTTCAGATTCCTGTAAACCACACAGACAACTTCCAACTCTTCCTACTCTCGGCCTTCCAAGATATTTGCCTTGACTTTGGATCCTTGTGCAGAGTTTGAAGATCTTTTCTCCTTTCTTTGTCCTTTTCCACATGACTCTCATGCCTTCAATGGGAAAACTTTAATCCAGGGCTAGGGTGAAAGGGCATATTTACTGCCCTAACACCTCATTTCATTCAAAGACAAATGCACTTTCAGTAAGTGAAGAGGAACAAAGGTTGCATTTCTATGACACTGCAAAAGCTAATGCTTTCTGGATTCTTATCTAGAACTCTTAACAACTATGATATCTGTACTTAGCAGAGCAGAGAAAGATAACACTAAATTATTTCTAAAACACTTTCTTGTCTTCTAATACTTCCAAAACTTCTTTTTGTTAATTTAAATCATTAAATAAATATTTACTTAAGCATATGCTGTATGTGGCAGGTACTGTGTACTAAGCATTGGGAATTAATCATAATCAAAACAAAAAAAATGAAAAATACTGATACCAGTTTCCTTGAAGCATGAATGTGTGTAATGGGGAGATGGTCATAACCAGGGAGATTGTGGATCGTATCTCTCACCCTTGTTGGGCACAAAAGAAATCATCCTGTACCCTTTTGACTTCTTCCAGGCTGGCAAATAATCTAACAAGCATCAGAGAGGTTGATAAAGAAAAAGTCACAGAGAAGTGTAATAATAACACGATGCCCCCTATATACATGGGAGAGACCTAGCATGACTGAGTAATTCACCCACCTGGCTTCAGACACATCTTACATAGCTCAAGCAGTGCAGAAGGACTTTGGCAGGGAGAATGGGAAGCTAAATTAGGGAGGCTAGAGGGGGAAGGCACTGTAGACAAAAGAATGCAGATTAGATCTCTTTTCTACTCCATTGAAGAAAGATAATGAGATTTTATCTTCCCTGTACACAAATTTACAACAGCTCATATGTAAAATTCTTCTTGAAAAGCACCTCCCACTTGGCCTTTAGAGTCCCTCCCATAAAATCAACCTTTTACCAAAAAGACACATTTTGAAGTGGCAGATTTTTGCTCCCCTACACCCTATGTTTCCCGGATATGCCTACCCTCTACTGAGCTCATCTCTGCCCTGGCAGCTAAAATGAAATGTTAGTTCCTGTTGCTTGCAGCCCTGAGCCTCTAGTGTGAGGACTTCCACCTACAGCAGCCCTGCCATTCCCTGATCCAACCTACCACCCTCTGTGATGCCCAGAGCCCCTGGGCATATTACCACCAAAGGGACAGATCTGAGTAGGTCTCGTTAGGAAGCTTCTTCTAAAGAAAAATAAACCTGTTTCACCATGGCATAGCCAGATGTTCTATACAGTCTTCCTGTTGCCATAACAAGCTGCCAAGGACTCTCCCCTAAGCAGTCTCTGAAGCTCCTGCTGTTACAGGGCAGGAGAAGGGCACCCCCGAAACCCCAGAGCTGCCCTGGTCTAAATGGGTTCTGCCATCCGCCGCATTAATACAAAACATATAGGACCTTTTGTGGAAAGAAACTTTACTACAACTAGAAAGGACAGGGAAGACAAAGAATACAGTATCTAAGTCAAGCACCCAGTGTTAACCAACTCCCCGTGGGTAAAAGTCCACCCAAATGGGATTGGCCCAAAGCAAGTCTCGAAAGCCTGCCACAAGTCTAGAACAGCTTTTGGCAGGGACCCACACATAAGGGTCAGAAACAGCCAGACAATCCTGGGAGGAACCAAAATACCTTTCAGCAGGTACCCATCTAAAAGGGTCAGAAACAGTCAGACAATTCTGAGAGAACAGAACAAAATCAAAACCAAAATCAACACAGCCATCGTTAACTTCCCCATGGGTCTCTCACCCACATCTCTTTCAATTGTTACAGGGCAACCCCGATATACAATGGGGTGCCTGACTGTGGGTTCTCACCCGTGCACTTAAAAAGGACTTATAATAAGAACAATTGCAGGCACTCACAAAAAGGTTAATAAAAGGGTTTATTTACAAAAGGAAGGGAAATAAAAAAATGAATAACTCAGGGACAAGAGAGAAAGTGAGGGAGAGAGATAAATCTCCAAATACGTCCTACCAGATCTGAAGAGCTGGAAACCCCAATGGCACACTGTAGCCCGGCGAGAAGCAAGAGACCCTCAAGGTCAAAAGCCTTCGTTATACAGCCAACATGTCTGCTTAACTCCACCCCTCAGTTTCCGGTAATCCTCTCTTCTGGATAATGATGGAATTCTGGGATTCGTAGCCCTAGGGGTCTTGGATCTCTCTGGCTTGAGGTGGCGGTCCATAAACCTTCCTGTGGAGTTTGTTGCAGGTGCCCTTTTTTCCCCCTAACACAATCAGTCCAGGCCAGTGCAGCTTCTTTACAAGTCTCTCTGCTCCTCGGGCCTCTTGCGGCTTTCCATCCTTCTTCCGTTTCCCCTGTCTTCTGTCTGTGTTCTGTGTCTCCTCTGTGTCTCCTCTGTGTGTGTCCTCTGTGTGTGTGTGTCCTGTCTCTCTTCTCCAGCTTCTTATATCCTGCTCAGTTCCACCCTACCTTGAGTGGGACAGGGAATCTGGGACACACCCTTTCTCCTGGGGACCACCCTGTTACACTGCTGCTTCCCAGTGAGACAGGAGCCTTCCCAAGTGGGGCCAGTCCCTGCCCCACTTACTATAGTGCTCAAAGGCAATGTTGCCAGAGATGAGAGTGTGGTTTCTGGCTCAGCTCTTCACCTGGGTTTATAAAGGGCTGGTTTTTATACCTGAGTCCAGGTGCTACAGAATTCTATGGAATTCTTTTAACCATGTCTATTGGTACTACTAACCTGTTGCTTTTCTTCTTATAGCTAATCATGAGGGAAACTACTGCTAAAAAAGAAAATAAATAAATGTAGAGATCTAATTGTCTTATTAAATGATTCATGAATCAGGCAACATCCAGTTTAGATCCTGCAAGGGATTACCTGAAATGGAGGGCATTTATAGAGAGAAAAAGGATAGGACAAGGTGTGTAGCAAAAGAAAAGATTAATTCAAGTAAAGTAAAGCTACCTTCCTACAGGATGGGGGGGGGCGGTTGCAGGGGGGTGGGGTCTTATTATGTAAATTACCTTACTGATGCTGATTAGAAAACTCCAGATTGCTTAGTTTAACATTATACTTGGAGGAGGTTGAAACTGCTTTGAGAATAGGTATGAAGTCTGGGTGGAGGCCCAACATGAATAACTCCATTTTGAGCCTGTTCTGTTTGGTTTTTTTTAAGACTACATATTTGGGCAGTAGCCAAGGATCGATCTCTGGGCCCATGTTTATTCTGTCTTCAAGCAAGAACCAAATGCCAACAACAGGGCCCTGGAGACTTCTCTACCCAGCAGATACCGCCCATTCCCTAGAGCAGACACCCCACCAAGTTCTGCCCCTCCCTGCTCTTCCCCGCCTGTACGTACAGAACATGTGCCTGCCTCTCAGCTGAGGCCCCACTTATTAGGATAAATATGCCCATTTGAGGATGCCAGTCTGGTGAGGCAGCAGAAAATAGCTGAAAGAAGCATGAGTCAGCACTGGATTTAAATGCTACTCCTGCCATTTACCAGCTGTGTGAATTTGAACAACACACCGCAACTGATTTTTTATCTACAAAGTATAAAGAAGATAACAGCAACCTTAGTACAGTGCTGGGAACCCAGAAAATGCTTGATCAGTGTTAGTTTCCTTTCTGTTCTGACAAATCTGCTATGGCCCAAGACCTTCCAACTAAGTCTAAGCTCAGCTATGTTTTCCAAGAGTGAAGCCAAGGTACAGATCATTTAATGGCACATGCCATTTGCTGAAATAAAGCATGCTTCCCTAGAGAGGACCGAATCCCGAAGGATTTAGAAGCAGAGAAGTCAGATCCCATAGCACACTAAGATAGGTGCCAAACTACACTTCACAGACAGAGCAAGGGACAGGGTAAGGGGGGTCCATCAGGTCTGAGAGATTCCTCAGATCCTGAAAGAGCAAATGTGGATGTCAGAAACTAAATGGTCAGCCCAAGGCCCTAATACCTGCACTGACCTGACTGAGGCCACAGCTCCTTAGCCACCCCAACTCTATGAGGCAAGGAGAGGGAAGCCCACTGACAGACACCCCATCCTCTCTTAGAAAGAACAACTTCAGTGCCTCCCAATTACTCCTACCAGAACAGGATCTGTGTAAGGGCCTGACGTCGCCAACAATGCTAACGAGTGGGTCTTGACAATCCCACCAAGCTGAGTGAAGTTTCAGACTCCCTCTGCCAGCCTGGAAGGGGGCGGCGGGAGGGACCATACACAGGGACTCCGCACAGCAGCCTCCGGAGTGTCTGAATAAATGCATGTTGTTCTGCGCGCCCAGAGGACAAGACTGCCTCTCCTCGGGTGACCTTGCTGGCAGCAGTGACTTTGTTAGTGTGTGGACTTTCATCAGATTCAAAAGATTCTACATTTGAAAAGAGTTAAGCTGGAGGAAGCTAGGAAAAAAGGAGTCAGAGAAGGCCTATTGGGGTAACAGAAACCTTCAACCCAGTTGTCACCCCGGGGCCTGAGTGGGTAAGAC
This sequence comes from Scalopus aquaticus, assembly GCA_004024925.1. Taxonomy (NCBI): domain Eukaryota; kingdom Metazoa; phylum Chordata; class Mammalia; order Eulipotyphla; family Talpidae; genus Scalopus; species Scalopus aquaticus. Next base: position 30,169 of record PVIJ01003812.1, on the reverse strand, counting down.
ACAAAGGGGGCTTTTCTCTCTCACACATGCTTTTCTCTCTCACACAGGCTTTTCCAAGAGGAAAGGGGTTACCATAACAATAGTGGCAATAATCACCACTTACTAAGAGTTGACCATGTGCCCGGGAACTCTATGGAAAAATTTACATCTGTCATTTCATTTATCCTCACAACCAGTCCATGAAACATTATCTCCATTTTTAAACAAGGAAACTGAGGCTCAGAAATGATGAATCACCAGCCCCAGGTCATAACTGTTAATACATGTTTACGCTGCAATTCTCCATTGGTGAAAAGTGTGGCACCTGAGAATTAGAGCCCTTCACGAGATGGGCTTTGAAGTTATAGACTGAGAATTAGAAGGAACCTGGAAAATCACCCAGTCTTCACTTCAGGCTTCTTGGTCTCCTCTTCCCCCAGGGCTGGAGGAAGGGTCCCTGGGCCCTCAGGGAAGCATCAACTCTTCGGGAGCAGCTGGCACACTCTGTAAATTGTGCTGGGAGCTTTAGGGCACTTTCCTCCTTGTCCATCTTCCTGTTATTTAGGAAGGACAGAACCAAGGCTGATTTCCTGGGCCTGTGACCTGGGAGGCACAGAGGACCCCTCACTTAGAAGAGCTCCCCATTTGCTTTACTGCTTAGCTAGTCACCACCTTGGAATTCCTAATAACTTTTTTTAAACAGGGAATCCTGCATTTTCATTTTGCAATGAGCAACATAAATTATGTAGCCAGTCCCAGGTAGAGTTTCAGGGTTAGGCAGGGAGAGGCAAGCAATCAAACTGTTCGCTGTCTTTTGCCGCGAATCCTCTTCTTTCAGGGAGTGGACTGTCTGGTTGGAACACCGAATACTTCCATCTGAAGGGAGCTAATAAGTCCTTTTCCAACAAATGCAGATGAAACAGTTACTTGAAATTAGCCAATAGAGAAGTGTGCTAATAAACATGTTTTCAAAAAAATAACTGCATAGGACCCAGTACCAGCTGCTTAAACTATATCATCACAGGTTTTACTCAATTTCATGAAAACCACAAAGTACTTGCCACCCTTTCTTTATCAGTGCTGAGCTAGGAATTTTTAGTGCACCCTCATAGCAATTCACAATTTTTCTCGGACTTCCACAGACAAGATCACAAAGAAGAAAAGCAGCGTCATCTACGCCGCACTCACGTGGCGCATGCAGGAATAGGGTGTCAAAACCCGTGTTCCCCTTCCCCAGACTTCCCGGCAGGCTGTAGTTCATGGTGTTAAGGAGCCAGGTGCCTGCCTAAAGAAGCTCCAAACCTTAGTTATTTTCCTCAGACTGTGAGCACCTGAAATTTGCTTTCACCTAAAGACAAAAGGGAAAAATTGAGTAGAGAATCTGTTTGTGGAGAATTAGGCGCCTCCAAATCTTGATTTCATGGCACTTAAAAGTATATGGACAATGTAAGCCTAGGTAGATGAGAAACACTAAACTAAACTAAAATTAAACAGGTTTCCAAAGTATTTTTTAAAGATGTACAGGAGGTGTAGTACCCTCTCCCCACACATACACACACAGTTTTACCTCCTAAGATCATTTTTCTCCTCTAGACTTAATTCAAAGATTTAGCACATTCCCAGCTAAAATAGCTGACATCAGTGATGTTTATTCCAAATCACCACTCACACACTCATTCATTCATTCATTCATTCATTAATAAGGCCAGGTCAAAACCTGTGGGTATCCTGAACAGGCTAATTGTTTCACTTCCCTTCCACTAATATTCTTTTGCTATTTGTTCAGTGGTTATTTAGTGGAGTAAAGAAAGCTGGTTTGATATAAAAACTGAAAATGTCTTTGTTTATAACCCACATGTCAGCTATGTGCTCATCTTCTTCTCTGAGTATTTTCAAAGCCCAACACCACTGGCAAGAAGAGCAATGCAATTTACTGATACGTTTGAAATGGTGATGTTGAAAGGCATTTACATTGCTCAGCAAAGAGTATTTTGCTTGAGAAAAATCCCAATACCGTATGCATAGGACATCAATATATATTCCAGGTAGAAAAAAAAAGTCTCCTCCAGGGGGAAAATGTGTTTGAAATAAGCCAGCTCCTTTGTTCTCATTTTGTTTATTATTACTGTCTCCCCACCCCCATCACTCATCTTATCTTCAAAGGGTCTATTAGTGGAATTGTGGTTAATTCTTGGTTAATCCAGCCAGTATGACAGGGAAGCAGAAGGAAAGTGGCAAACTCATTCAGTTCCTTATTGTGAGCAAACACTGGACACCCCAGGGTGGTGACGGAGCCTGTGCTCGTGTCTCCCTCCTCCCCTGCATATCTCCTCCACCCCCACTGACACACTGACAGTCATCAAACATCCCACCTCCCAAAGGCCCACATTCATGAGGAAAACCAGGCTCTCACAGTCTCTCAATAGAATTCACAGGGGCTGTCACCCACCTTGTCATTACTCACACCTCCTCCAGCAGGGACTCCAGGCCCTGGGCCCACTATGAAATCGATTCTGTAAACTAGATGAATGATCTTCTCTGATAGATCACCTTTTTCTGGGATCTCTTCAATAGAAGGGCATTCTGGGATAGACCATCAGTTCTGGAAATGGAAGGTGGGGAGCTAGAACCCCGTTGGGACTCTTTGGGAACCAGGGAGAAAAGGGGGTACAGAGGAGAATGATGTAAAAGAAGCTAAAAGGAAAACCTCTTGCTAACAGATAGATGGTAGGTCGACAGCAAAAGAGTTAGCTAACTTTAACATTCCAGAACTTTCACAAAGGAACTCCTGGGATGTGCAGCATGCACACAGTGACAGCTGCTGTTCTAATTTACTCTTTCCACACTCTCCTCTCCCAGTATAGGGAAGGCTAATCTTTGAGCAGATTTGATTGGGCACCAAGTATGAAGATTAAAAATAATCCCTAACCAAACCTCATAAGACAGGCATGTTAAGAGATCATTTGAATATCTTCAGAATGAGATCCATAAATTCTCTCCTTTGTGTCACTTATTTTGAATGGGTGTTACCCTTGGACTTTGAATTATTTTAATATGCCTTTCAAGACACTTTCCTTGCTGCATAAGCTTTCCATTATACTGCTCTGTTATCACTGTCACCAGCATGCTGATGCTCCTAAACAGTAACCACTCTCCCCACCCACACGTGCCAGTCGGAGGTGGGGGGAATACAGCAAAACAACAAATCCAAACAAAGTAAAGTGTGTAAATGTCAAAAGTGCATTGCAGATAGCAAGTGCTGGAGGAATCAAGATGGGAGAGAGGACTTTAACAAGAAGCAAGTCAAAGAGGCATTAGCAGTAGAGGTGAAAGGCAAGGATCACCAGGTAAAAGGCAGGTCTGTTAAGGGGAAAGTGAATTTCCTCAAGCCAAACTAGTCTGTGCATTCCAAATGGAAAGCCTCAAGACAGTGTATGCTGGTGAATGTTTAACAACTAGCTCTGATTTGTAGACTGACAATTTCCATGGTGTAAATACTCCCTCTATAACTCATTTCAAACTACCAACATGACATCAATAAACACAGAGTTGGGAAGACATGCACAAAAATGGCTCACAACAAGCAGGGCAAGTTGGCTCAAGCATACCACTGAGGCAAGCCCTCTGACACCTATTATTTAAGTTTAATCAAATTTCATGTAAGCCCCCAAACAGTACTTTCCAAGATGGAAGTGGACTGACACAGAGAATAAATTAGTTATATCATTATGTTGTGCTGTTTCCATAGATGAAATAATAGGAATTTTGGCCTAACTTTCACATTACAATTCTCTGAATTCTGTCTGCAAATCTCTGGCCCGCAGCTGGTCTTGGAATTCCTGTCTGTACTGGGAGGGGCCTCCTACCAGTCTCTACTCAGCCTTTTGGACTCAAGAGAATGTGCACCAGCATAATGACACTGTAATCACTGTTTCTGATCCCCCTAATAACACCTCCCCAACTTCCCTCAGGATATGCCTGGAAGATACTAACTGCATCCATTCTTAGTGCCAAAAGTAGTGACCTTGAGCCTCTAGTTCAGTACCTACACTAATATAATGCTAGCAGCAAAAGTACCTCAGGACCCTGAACTCAAATTGTTTGTGCTACACAGAGAAATTGGAAAAGACAGGAAACAACATTCAGGACTCCTGGGCAGACCTTTTATAGGAAGTTAAACTTTCTTTGGGGACATTACCCAGCTTCCCCTTTTCTAGCTTCTCTATGAGAAGGATGCTACTAGATAGATGGTGTTGGTCAGAGGTGCGGGGTCAGAGGTGTGGGGTCAGAGGTTGCCAAAGCAACACTTCTGAACCAACAATAACATTCAGTACAAGTAGGGTGGTAGGGGGTGATTGGGTGGAGGCAAAATGAGCCTAAGGGGAGGCGGATGGGGCAGCATGTAGTCTAGGAGTCCTGTCTTAAGGATTTTCTCACATAGTATAAGTGCCTCAAAGACAGAGCACATTCAAAGGAACCAATGTGAATATTTTCTAAGTTCACAAACTCTGTTCCAGTTGCAGGTTTCTTAGATAACAAGGTAAGCCACTTGACAAGACCTAAAGAGTTAAAAATAGGGCCCTCCACGGTGGTGCAGTGGTTCAAGTCTCAGCACTACCAAGCTATCACCAGCCACTGCGGCATGAATTTAATCCCAAATCCCCAGCCACGGAGCTGACCCATATGGCACAGCAGGCCTCTCCTGCCTCGCCCACTGCTCCTCTCAACAGTGGTTCAGTCAATCCGCCTGTTCTGCTCCCCACTCTGTCTCTGATGAATCCTTTCACCCCCTGCACCTCTGACCTACACTCCAGTTCTTGCATGCATAAATATAAATCTTTAAATCCTGCCCAATTATTGCTTAAAACCTTTGGCAATGCTTTCTATATGCAAACACTCAGTCTGAAGAAGAAGAAATTACAAGGATTATCCCCTTCAAAATTGAAACCAAAAAAAATCAAATACCTGGGAATAAACCTAACAAAAGAGGTAAAGGACTTATACAAAGAAAACTACAAGATGCTGTTAAGAGAAATAAAGGAAGACACAAAAAGATGGAAAGACATCCCCTGCTCATGGATTGGAAGAATCAACATCATCAAAATGGCCATCCTACCAAAAGCAATCTACAGATTCAATGCGATTCCAATAAAAATCTCAATGACATTCTTCAAAGAAATAGAACGGATATTGAAGGAATTCATATGGAACCACAAAAAACCTCGAATAGCTAAAGCCATCCTGACTAAAAGGAAGATGAATGGAGGGATGACACTCCCTGATTTCAAACGATACTACAATGCCATAATAATTAAAACAGCATGGTACTGGAGCAAAAACAGACACACGGACCAATGGAACCAAATAGAAAACCCAGAAATAAATCCACATATTTATGGACAACTAATCTTCGACAGAGGAGCAAAGAATATGCAATGGAACAAGATTAGTTTGTTCAATAAATGGTGTTGGGAGAACTGGACTGCTACATGCAAAAAAATGAAGCTAGACCATTACCTCACACCATGCACAAAAACCAACTCAAAATGGATAAAAGACCTGGAGATAAGACCTCAAACCATAAAGTTTATAGAAGAAAAAACAGGCAAAACTCTACATGACATACATCTCAGCAAAATCTTTAAAACCACTTCCCCCATAGTGAAGAAAGTGAAAGAAAAGATAAACAGCTGGGACTACATCAAACTAAAAAGCTTCTGTACAGCAAAAGAGACAATAATTAAAAAAAACAGACACCCTACTAATTGGGAGAAGATCTTTGCACACAATACAACCGATAAAGGACTGATAACAAAAATCTACAAAGAGCTCACGCAACTCAACAAAAACAAAGTCAACAATCCAGATAAAAAATGGGCAGAAGAGCTAAAAAGGCACTTCTCCAAAGAAGAAAATCAAATGGCCAACAGGTATATGAAAAAATTTTCAACATCACTTATAATCAGGGAAATGCAAATTAAAACCACAATGAGATACCAGCTCACGCCAGTGAGAATGGTGCACATTAATAAAACAGGCAACAACAAATGTTGGCGAGGATGTGGAGAAAAAGGAACTCTCCTACACTGCTGGTGGGAATATAAATTGATCCAACCACTATGGAAAGCTGTATGGTGTTTCCTCAAACTGCTAGAAATGGAACTTCCATATGACCTGGCAATACCACTACTGGGAATATACCCAAAGGACACAAAAACACTAATCTGAAAGGATACATGCACCCACATGTTTATTGCAGCACTGTTTACAATAGCTAAGGTATGGAAACAACCCAGATGCCCAAAAATAGATGACTGGATCAAGAAGATGTGGTACATATACACAATGGAATACTATTCAGCATTCAAAAAAGACAAACACATGCAATTCGCAGCAACATGGATGGACCTAGAGGGGATCATGAT
>PVIJ01003812.1:0-23665 GCA_004024925.1 Scalopus aquaticus | reverse complement strand
ACAAAAATTATCGAATGGTTTCACTTATAACAGGAATATAGGAGAGCCAAATAAGAAAGCGACATTCAGCAGGGAAGGAGGGGAGGGGGAGGGTTCAAGAGCGGGGAGGAGGGGAGCACGGAGGACTACGGTGATGGCTCCACGGGTGAACAGTTGGTGGGTAATTTATGGGGAACACACAATAATGTAAAAGATACGAATAACAAAAATAAATAAAATATCTATTAAAAAAAACCTTTGGTATGGTACAACTGGAAGGAAACATTCTAGATAGCTGTTCTGAGACACAGTCTCTATATCTATCTATAATTTCTTGGAGTGATCGAAACTATAAAACCATTCTTTCTCTTGGTTTCTACCCTTTGCTTTCCAAGTGAATTGAGCAAAATTCATTATAAAATATTTATTATGTCATAATTCCCCTTGATAAATACCTGACTGATTTCATAGTTTGACTCAGGCCGCGAACCTAAAGACCTAACTGACAGAGGGAAGAGCGGAGCTCCAAGCTGCACAGCCGTCCTGCCAGCAGGGCTGCTGAGTGTGTGCTCTATTCCAAAGTCCCCCGTTATTGATCCTGATATTGCATAATTTTCCAGAAAAGAACTTAATCACATAGGCATAAATTAGCAGAAGTATGAGAGTCTCTCTGAGTGTTCTCCAGGTAAGATATGCAGACGGCTTCTTAACTTAAAAAGCCTGCAAGCAATCGCCTGCCATATTGGAAAGAGGAAGAGATTTCCACTGGGAGAGCTTATCATTCCTTAAATATTTATGTTTGTTTTCTCAGTTATAAAATTACCATTTCCCTCTCAAGAATTCCACCAAATATATGTGTTATCGGAGGGGATTGTTTTTCCTTTCACTACAGCTTTCAAGATAGTACCTACATGACTTTCTAAAACTCACTTTGAAAAGTCAGAAGAGTCTTTTGTCACAGGAGAGCTGTGCGGGCTCACTGGTTTCTTTAATGTTTCTCTTTTCCGTAACCGCACTGACACAGTCTGCACATGCTCAGCGCTATTCTAGGAAGCCGAGCTGATAACCAGAGAGAACTTAAAACTGAACAAACCTTGCATGTGTCATTTACCATCCTTTTCCTGCTGGTACCTTCAGTGAAAGCTTAAGATTCAGTCAGCGACTGATGAATGTATCTGAAGAGACCTTTGCAATTGACATAGTTTCACTTTTGCTATCTGTAAAATGGGGAGAAACATATTTGCTGCTACCCCACAAAGAAGAAAGAATAATCGCTTCATTTTCCTGAGAAGAGTGACATTTGACAGAGCACAGAATATGCTCTTCCAATGGAGATGGGAGGAAAATTCCTCTCTCCCAAGTAACTTACAACCCAGGAGATCGGGATGGACCAAAGTCTGTACCAAAAGCACAGAGACAATTTCATTCCCTTACACTAGAGAGTAAGACCTCTATCTTCCTTTCTTAATTTTCCAAGGTACAAAGCGCATTTTTAGGTCCAATAACTATGGCTGACTAACTAAATAAGAGATGAATAGTCAGTTTGATTAGTGTCTTATCTTTAACAATTGTACAACATGCAGTCCTTCAAAAGTGGAAATGGAAAGACTGATTATCCTCGCTTTGGAATATAAAACATCCAAAGACCAAATGAAATGTGTTTGAACTCACGTTACTAGCACATCTCAATTTTATCCCATTCAGCAACTTTCTAGGACACAGAGTAAAAGAATCCTGAGCCCAAGAGATTACCTCATTCCATATTTCACTTTTTGGAATTCCTTTGACATTCTGTTTCAACACATGCAATACATCATCAATACATTTTAATGTGATCTATTAATTTGAAGAGAGGATGGTATGAATTCTAGGCTAAATTCAATGGTCAGAGAATGTCTCTTCTGGAAAAAGATCAATTGGTGTGATATTTAGCGCACCTATAGCATATTTCTACCTGAGATATCGGAAAAGTGTGTGGACAGTTAACTTGGTTAAAGTGAATTTTTATATTTAAAGGAAAAAATCAGAGGTGATTAGCTTATTTTACAAGCGAGTTCTTAATAAGTACCTCTCAGTGATAACCAAGACAGTGATGGCAAAACAAGCTTTCAGTGGGAGCTGAGACCTTTAACTCCACAATGTCAGATTTCCTATGCTGCTGCTTTCAGGCCGAAAATTACTCCTGGGACACCTTGATAAAGCTTAAAATATAAAAATGCTAAAAATATTTTTTAAAGTCCATGATTTTTTACAGCCAAAATATTGTCTTAGCATGAATCTGAGTCTCTTTAAAAGTCCTATAGTTAATTCTACATCTTCTCAATACTAAAAGATGCATACCCACTGAAGAAATCATCTGTCATCCCAGACTACTTTAGGAACTTTATGAACTTTGGAGATCCCTCCTTAGCAGAGTAAGGTTTCTTAATGTCTAGAAAACTCCCTGGCCAGGATACCAATTGGATTCTTGTCCACAACCCCAGTGGGACACCTATTAAGAGTTACTAAATGTCCTCAAAATGGAAACCTGAAAACCTGAGCAGAAGTAACACAGGCCCAATTCCTCAGGAAGCCTGCAACCACTACTCTGATGTTGCTCCTTCATGCTTTTCTTTAGCTCCTAAGATTTTCAGAAGTCTATGTCTATTAACATTTGGGCTGGGTGTAATTCTACCTCCTCTAAATATCCTTATCAGGTAGGGCCACAAACTTCATATGTATTAAGTTAACATCTGATCAATTCTTTCAGGAAATGGTTCAAATCTATTCATAATTCTGGAGTCTGTGCCTATGACAAATCTCAGACTTTCTCTTAGCCCCCTGACGAGACAGGCCTGGCCAGTCAGTACAATAAGGGGCATGCGCACAGTAATGGCAGAAGTAGCAGCATCAGCAGTCCTGGTAGCTGCTTGCAGATCTAGAATTCAGGGCAAAAGATGGCCATGGTATAAGTAGCTATACTTCCAAATTTCACAGATAACTAGGCCAATGCAAATATGTATATTCCGAACAGTCCATTGTCCAGTCTAACTTCAGTGAATGTGTTCTTTGAGCAATGTGTATTTTTAAACATCAACATTTCCCACTCAGCTTCCAGCTAAGCAGAAGTCATGGTGCTCCAGCAACCCTACCAAGGGCTTCCTTTCCGCGCCATTACCTTCTGTGTGCATACAACATTAATTTGAATAGTTTATTGCATTATAACCTTATTGTTTGTTTGTTTTTTAAGAAGAAGAAAATGAAAAACAAAGTGCAGGTGGCAGTGATGCAAAGCACAGATTTTATAAACTTATTCTAATTGATTTCAAGATAGAAAAAACATGTGAGACATTCACCAAATAGAGACTTCTGAGCACTTGAGAAAAAACTGTTCCTAATCCCCAGCACTCTAGACATCCAGTCTTGTCAATCCAAATTCAGACCAAATTCTCCACCTCACCTATCTGCAACGTTTTGACAGCCAAACGCCTGTTCTGGAAGGCCCCCAACTGTGAAAATCAGAAAGAACTCAAAGAGCATGTAGCAAAGGCAGACTGGGTAAATAACCAATCTAGCTCCCAGATCATCTAAGAACCAAAATTTTCTGGATGTCCCCCTTCCAAATTAATTGGGGGGCTTGCCACACCTTCCCTCTACAGCTCCAGGCTTTTTAAACTCTTTGAAAGCAAAGCACCTGATAAATAAATCATAACATAATAAATTAAATTTGTATCACTGCATCTATATCCTCGTATGAAAGAAGCTCCTAGTCTCATTTCTTCAGGGTTTATATTTCAAGGCAAAATTTCAGCATAATTTAGAAAGTTTGCTTTGCTATTGAGTCAATTTGCTGTTCTTGAAATATTGTACAAATAACTCACATACATTGTGTTGGGTTGGTGAGTAATCTGTCTTTTGATGAAAAGTATAAGTTCTCCTTAGAAGGAATCATTTATTTCTTAACCTCCCCAAGGCAAAAAAAAAAAAAAAAAAAAAAAACCCCCCAAGATAAAGCTAAGGAATCTTTCCCTCTCTGGCTGATTTGACACCATATTTATAACATAAATTCTCTAAATCAAATGATCTTCAACATACGATTTTGGAGGTTTCTGTTCTTCACGTCCTAGGGAAGAAAGCTATTTGGAAATGTTAATCCAATCATTCCCTCACTAGAGATTCGTGGAGTGCACTGGCCTCGCAGAGGTTATATATATATAATGCTAAGTGGCATTATAGGATGGGGATGGATAAAAATATAAATAAGAAAGGATCCCCGCACATGAGAACTCAGAAGTTTATAATACATGATCCAAGCACTAAATACAAGGCGCAACTAGGAGCCAGCGGGTTCCTAAATCTGGTTGTACAGCAGATCATCCAGAAGCCAGCTTATACAGAAACACACTGACTTGCCCAGAGAATCTCCAGATGAGATGCATCTTTGACGACAGGAAGTCAAAGGTCTATTGCCATTATGTTATTAGGAAATAAAAAACCTATTTGAGCAGCATGTAAAACGATTCACATAAAATCACATCTCATCAGAGCTAGGTGGAAACTGATAGGACACAGTTCACAGACCCAAACGGTTACAGGCTTAGGCGATAATATAAATGACTGAAGCGGGCTGGGCTTGAGGGGCACCTGCTACACTTCTGTGACTGGTATTGGTCATGAAAGAACGTGGGCCCATGTGCCAGGTCTCCCAGATATTCAAGAGAAACGAGAAATCTTGATTTGAAAGACTATTCACACAAGTAAACAGACTTTGCAGACAAATTCCACCTATGGGCCACCAGTTTGTTATTCCTGCTCTAGGCCAAAGACATCATTTGACATAGGAGAAAATAGCCTGCCACAGCGAGAAGGAAGAGTTGCTGTTGTATTAAGTTTTGTCCTTTTTCCTGGGTTTGAATTTTTCAGTTATATTTACTGGTCTGGATATTCAAATGCAAGATTGCTAAAAAGCTACAATCTGTAGGCTGTAGGCTGCTGTGCCCAGGTCCCCATTACCCCAGCTGGCAGGCCTCAAGTCTAAGTTCTCTCCTGGAATTGCACCAGCTGCCTCACCCAAGAATGTGCCCCCTCCCTGGGCAGCCGGCATCCAGTGACCAGAGGACACTCAAATATATATAAACCCAGCCCGCTTGCACCAACTCAAGATATCTCAATATATCTCTGCAGGACTGTTTCATGCTCTCCCTGAGATTTGTCGCAGCTTTGTTGTGCACTTCCTGCGCAGTCTCTGTCTGTGAGACTGCTGCTCGGAGACGCTGGCCTGCAACACGGCGCACGTCAACAGGAAATAGCCTCATCGATGGAAGTCCATGTTTGAAAGTCAAGCCGAGAACAATTTTTTTGCTTCATGAAAATGTCTTCAGTTATTTATTTTTAAAATTATTTTATTGGTTTGAAAAATAATACCATAGTAGAAGCCTTGCATTTCATGTCCCCACCACTACAGTGGTAGGCATTTCTAGAAGCTCAGGCTCACCTGGTGCTGGCAGTGCCTTAACTGAAGGTCTCTCATGCCTCTTTCTGCCTTCAGACTTGACTCCTGACGCTGCTGGGGCCCACTGGGCCCTCAAAAGCAGAAAATGGAAAAGTGGGTATGTGTGCCAATAATGACTGGGTGCCAGGGGGTCACCGCTCATCTCCTGGTCTTCCTGGAAGTCCCAGGGGAAGACGCTCCCCTTCCCATCCTCAAGGCCTTTACATGTCCTCTCTGGGCTTTCCTCTCCATCTCCATCTTCTCACTCCTTCTCCCCTTTTCTTGGGAAAGTTCCAAAGCAACTACACCACGTCCCTCTCTATGAAGCTCTGCTTCCAGTGGAACCCAGACTAGACCAACTCATTCTCAATGTTTTGTGATGCAACCTCAAAAATAAAGAAAAGTACAAGGACAGTTAAAGTCCTTTTCTATGCATGGATGCCAACTTACAGGTAGCTTTGAATAAAACCAATTAACCTAGATACTCTGCTCAGGAACTTGTCCAATACAGGTCCTACTAAATACATTTAAAATTCAAATGAACTTCAGCAATTGTTTCATCATTCAACCAGCCATGTACAAAAGTTCCTTCCTGGTCTCCTGCGTGCGTTGCACAGTGCTAAATACTGTAGACGGTACAAAGACGTGCCCTTAGGATGAGTGCATTCATTCTTCTAGTCACTTTTTTCAGGAGCATATTGACTAGACAAATTAAGGCAATGAGTTTTCAAAAAAAAAGACCTTGAAATCTAAGGCCATAGGTTTTAATTAAATAGAGTTTTCACCCTGCTGCATGTATAAGATGAATGGGTTCCTGGATTCAAATCTCGGCTCTGCAGAATTGTGACCTTGAGTCTCATTTTTCTGGCTAATAAAATGAGGGATAATAATAACTATCATATGCAGCTGTGAGGATAAGATAATCAATATAAAGAACTTGGCTGAGGGCCTAACACAGAATAAGCACACACATCCCCGCCTCCCCCATATATGTATTTTTTCTTTGTTGTAATAACAATCATTATTTTCACCTAACTTTAACCTTAGGCCCACTATGTGTGTGACATGGATCCAGGCACATGGGAATTTGGCAGAATAAACTCGAAGTGAAAATATAGAAACCATCCAGTGCTGTTCCATCAGGCACAGTTTCACAATTTGGGGCCTGCCATCGTACCAGGAGAGAGTCGTGTCCACCTGGCCACTCCCTATAACCACAGAGACTGGGCTCACCTGTCAGCTTGGTGCAGTGCTCAGAGGCAGGTGATGATTTAGCTGCAAACTGGGGAAGCTCCAGGCTCCTGCACCAGTGTTTACCAGTCCTATAGGGAAAACACAAACCAGAAGACTGCAAGAGGGATATAAATACCACATTTGCTCAGCTGCCTGAGCAAATATCTCACTGGCATGGAGATTCATATTGTGTCTCAGCTTCTCAAGAAGTATTAGGCCAGGGAGTTGCTCCCTAAACCACACCATCCCCTCAGTCTGAGGGGCATGTTCAGGAGAGATTCTGTCTTCTCTCTCGTGTAATCCGCCCAACACCCAGCATACACTTGTTGTACTCGTCAATATTTATCAACTGGTTGATCAAGTGCTTGTAAATCATCTTGAATAGTGTGCACTGGCAGAGTAAAAAGCATAAAAAGTATGAAAAATGTTTTCTCCCTAATTTTATAAACCTGGCTTTCCAAAGACTTTCTGAAGATGCTTTAAAGTGCTGAGAGAGAGAAAGCAGATAAAATCAAATCAGCCTCCGATGAAATCATGTGTGTCTGCGTGAAGCAAGGGTGGGCACAAGAGCAGGATGTCTGCCGCACCCCACACAAGAGATTTCAAAACTAAAGGGAAAAAGTATAGATTGGAAAACATATCTAAGGTGTTGATAAGAATAGATTTTTTAAAAATGAGATTGTTGTACAGTTGGGGATAGCAAGTCACTGCCTGTAGATAGCTTCTGTTTGAGTGGTTCATCTGTAAGACAACCCCCAAAAATGTACTAGCATTAAATAGTATACTGGAAACAACAGATTGAAATTCTACAGGTAACAATTGCTTCAGCTGATTCATATTTAGCAGTTTATCCACTTTCTAATTCACCACAGTGCCTGCCACTTGTAATCTCTACCTTCCATAAAGTGGAAGTCACCATTTACTTCGTGTTCCTACTACTGTTTTTCTTATAAATAAATTAAGAGAAAAATAATTTTGCACTCATGTCTCTATCAAAACTGGGAAAATGACAGACAGAAAATACCACACTTCATAAAACCTTTTTTTTTCCATAAAATTTTTACCCATAGCCTACTAGACATTTTTGTGGCACCTTCTAGACATTGCAGTCATTTTTAGTTTTTACCCTATATTGGTTTCCTATTATTGCATTACTGTAACAGATTCCTTCAAACTTAGTGTTTTAAAAACAATGTAAATGTATTTATCTCATCTTTCTGGAGATCAGAATTTCAGCTAGGTGTCAAAGGGCTAAAAACCCAAAGTCAGCAGAGTTGCTTTGCTTCTAGAAGCTCTGAGGAGGACTCTGTTTCCCTGCCTTTTCCTGCGCTGCAGGTCATCAGCAGTCCTTGGCTCACGGCCCCACCCAGCAATAGCATCATTCCACCCTCTGCTTGGGTCATCGCATCTCTCTGAATCTCACTTTTCTGCCTCCCTCCTTCCTCTGTGAGAACCCTTGTGATACATTGGGCCCATGAGAATAATCCAAAATACTCTCCCTTATCAAGACACTTAAGTTAATCATGTCTACACAGTCTGTTTGGCCATGTTCCAGGGATAAGGATGTGGACATCTTTGGGGGACATTACTTCTGCCTAATGCATAACCTATAAAAGAGGCCAGGAATAAATATGCTACTGCCTTCAAAGGAATTTTTAAATAAATAAAAGATCCAAAGGGAGAAGCAAACATTTCAAAACTTTTTAAAATAATCCAGTTAAAATTCAACTGACTCAAATTTTTGAACCTAAAATGAAAGAAATAGTAAATAGAATGGTAAGGTTGTGTTATGAGAAATACAGTCCCACACCAATAGCTAGAGCATGGGTGAGAAAATCAAGGTCATGAGGGACATACGCCCACCGTGAGGGCAGAATAGAGAGAATGGCCAGAGACAGGCTGGGGGGTGGAGGGGAAGAAGGGAGGAATCTGCCTTTAGAAGGATTAAGAGAAAATATAATCAGAACAGAAAGCAGATAGGTAATGAGAAGGCAATAGGAGATTTATGTAAAACAAGACTGTATTGCTTCTTCTTATTCATATATAACAATGTGAAAAATAGAAAAAGTGTTTCAAGCATGTGAGGCAACTCAGTAGTTAACAGGGGTGAGATCATTGGTAAATTTTGAGAATAGCTGTTTACTGAGCAGTGAGAATGGAACAAGGCTTCACAGAATTGAGAGTGAGCAGTGGTGGGCAAGTGAAACAGGGAGCATGTTCACTATACTAGTTAGAATGGGCTAAATCGTGCTGCAGTCCCAGAATAAATACTCAGTGGGGCAACACAACAAAGGTTTATTTCCCGTTCACGTAACACCTGGCGCAGGTCAAACCTCCACATTGCAGCTGCGCCTTCCAGTCCCTGAGGCCAAGGAAGTAGAGAGCTGAGGAAGCAAGACATGGACCCTTTCTCTCTGGCTTTATTGATGTGTAATTGACAAATAAAAATGTAGACACTTAAAGTGCACAGCATGATAGCTTGATATACCTATACCAATATTTTGTGAAATGATTATCAAATCAGATTGACTAACACAACACCTCCCATAGGTACCGTGTGTGTGTGTGTGTGTGTGTTCATGTGTGTTTCTGCTGAGAATATTTAAGACATAGCCTCTTCACAATTCTCAAGGACAGTATGCAAGTAGTGTTATTTACTCTAGTCACCATGCTATACATCAGATCCCCAGAACTAAATCTTATAACTGAGGGCTTCTACCTTTTCACCAGCATCTCCCCAGGTAACCACCATTCTGCTCTCTATGAGTTAGATTTCTTAAGATTCCAGTGAGATCGTAAAGTGGTTGTCTTTCTCTGACTGGCTTATTTTATTTAGTATAATGACCTCGAGGTTCAGCTATGAGGTTACAAATGACATCATGGCTGTTCATGCTTTCTCATGGCTGAATAATATTATGGACTCTGTGTGTGTGTCTCCTTTATCTATTTTTTTAATTTATTTTTTGTTTATATCTTTTACATTATTGTGTATTCCCCATAAAATTCCCACTACCAATTCACCTGTGAACCATCACCATGGTCCCTTGCGCTTTTCACTCCCCTGTTTTTATCCCTTTTCCTCCCCCTTCCTCATGGAATGCCTCTGATTCATGGTTGCCTGCTAATTTTGCTGTTTTTTAAAACTATTATTGTTGTTATTTTTTTCCTGATCCCTTATTTGGTTCCCCTATATTCTTCCTATAAATGAAACCATTCGATATTTTTCTTTTTCCTTCTGGCTTATTTCACTGAGCATGATCCTTCTGGCTCCATCCATGTTGCTGTGAATGGCATGAGTTTATCTTTTTTGATTGCTATATAGCATTCCACACACACAACACATATGCACACTATATCTTCTTGATCCAATCATCTATTTGGGGGCATTTTATCCATCATCTATTGAAAGACACGTTGTTTCCATATCTTGTCTATTGTGGAAAATGCTAAAATGATAGAGGTGGGGAGTACAGCTATATCTTCGAGATACTGATTTTATTTCCTTCCGATATACACCTAGATATAGGATTGCTGGATCACATGGTGATGGAACTAATTTTTAGTTTTCCTGAAGAAGCTCCATATTGTTTTCCATAGAGGCTGCAGTGATTACCTTCCCAACAATGTACACTGACTCTTTATTATCTCAGTGTAGAAGCCACATGAGTCACTTCTGCTCACAGTGCACTGGCTTCAACCTAAGAACACAGCACCTAGGACGTTGAGTGAGCACAGACTATCTGCCACAGGCACCTTGTGCAAGAGATCAGAAACAAAGTAGATTGGGAAAGATAACAGAGAAGAAGGGAACCCATGGTTACACAAGACAAAATCACAGAGGATTCCCATTATCAAAGCAAAGCAACCCTAATCTAGCCCTGATAACACAATTGATCCTCTCGGTCTTACACCACCTGCCCTTTGATAAACCTGCTTCCTAGTCTGTGATAGAAACATTGCCTACAGTCAGGCTCTACACCTTTTCAAGCAAATAAATCACACCAGAAATTCACAAGTCCAGCAAAGGCTATAAGGCATAGATTTGAGACCTTCCTACAAAATGAGACAATCATGTCTTACACTTTGCAAAAGACTTTAAAATGCATGATCTTAGTTAGTTTTTATTGTAATACCGTGAGATAGATGTGGCATATAGAACTATCATCATCACCATCATCATTACTTCACAGATGAGGAAACTAGTTCAGAGAAAGCAAATGACTCCCAAAGTTCATCTGCTCAGACTAAAATTTGACTCCCCGAGCTCCTACTCAGGCTCTCTCCTCTGCCAAAGATGTCATCTGCTTCTTTCTGTAACACTAATGGAAGATTTTAAAAGACTGATAATCCCTGCAGACAGATTAGACACTGAGCTTGCCATGTCTTCTGAATAGTTTATTAAATTCACTTTATTTATAACAGTTTGTATAATCATTGAAGAATTTGTTTCAGCAACTTCCACTCCAACTTTGACTCTAGCTAAGTTTGCATTTTCGGTCCCAATTCTAGCTGAGAGCAAATTTAAATAGGCACAAGAATATTTGAAAGTTGCTAAGAGAGTAGCTCTTAAAAAGTCCTCATTATATGAAAAAAATCTTTTAACTCTATATGAGGATGGGTGATAATTACTTATTGTGATGATCATTTGATAGAATATACAAATATCAGATCATCACATTGTACACCTGAAATTAATACAACATTACATGTCAATTATACCACAATCAAAAATAAAATGAGGACCTCCCTCGTGGCACAGTGGTTGAGCGCTGCGCTGTGGAGCTGTCGGCAGCGGCAGCGCACAATGCGAGTTCGACGCCCGGCCGGGGAGAATCCCACATGGTGGGGCAGACCTCTCCTGCCTCGCCTGCCCGCTGCTCCCCTCAGCAGTGTATTTCTGATCTGCCTGTTCGGCTCCCCACTCTGTCTCTGGTGAACCTTCTCACTGCCCCACACCTCTGGCCTGTACCCCAGCTTGTATGCAAAAATAAATAAATCTTTAAAAAAATAAAATAAAATAAAATGAGATAAATTGGCATAAGAAATGAATGGCACCAAGGACCTGCTCCCTCCCACACACACCCTGCTATGAACACATTAGGCCCAGCCGGACGTGACCCGAGATCAAACTGGCTGGGCAATGAGCTGTGGGGGTCCGTGCCGAGACAAGCCCATGCTCTGTGTCTCCTCAGCTGGCTTTACATTAGAAGTCTCAAAAGACCACAACATCAACGAGATGGTATGAACACCATTCATCGGGCACTTAAGTGTTCCTGGTGCTTTGTGTACACTATTCTATTGAAACCTCACAGAAGCCCCGAAAAGTTGATATTAATCTCAGTTTACAAAAACCAGAGGAGTTAGGCAAATTACTCAAGTTTCGATAGCTACAAATAGCATAGTTGGGATTCAAAGCTGAGCCCACTTCTCTCCAAAGCCTGAGCACTTCCACCTGGGGACCAAGCCTCCTGGCTGAGGAACAGGATGGGCAAAATGAAAACTGACCAACAACAGTCTTAGAGCATTGCTCAGTGACCTTCCTAGTAGTTTTTTTTTTTTTCTCAGGGAAAAAAAATAGGAAAGGAGGGAGGGACAAAGACAGACAGACCCTGTAAATACTGTTTGGAATTCTCTATACATGGTTTAGAATCAGAATTTACATTGTCCTGTGATTTAAGAGCTACTGGTCCGTGCCCAGGCTGAGCATAAGGCAGGCCCCATGAGAGGAAACAGGACAGCCAAAAAGTGAGAGGAAGTCTGGAAAAAGAGGTGACACAGGCCCAGTGGACAGGGAGAAAGCACCGTGCCTTTCTGTGCCAACATCTGTTGAACAGACAATTTTCAGGTTTATTTCAGGTAATGATTTAAATGCTTAAAAGTTTAGTATTTAGAGCTAAAGGAAGAGAGTTGGAGGTTTTGCTTAAAACACTAAATTTACTTTCTTCTCTTGCTCTGAAACCTTGTCCCAGGCCACTGAGGCTCAGGAGGTTTCTCTTACCTGCTGTTTGCACAAGAGAGCAGCAACCCCACAAAGCAGACACCCCCGGCTCATCTGCCTTCTTGGCTACCAGAGCATATTGCCAGCTTCACCTCACAGCCACTTGTAAACTCAGCCCTGCAGCTGGACAGCGCCCGAGCTCACATTCGTAAGTCAGGGCATGTGTACGTGATGCCTTTCCTGTGCCATGATTAAAACTCAAAGCACCTACTATTTTCAGCCCAAACAGCTGCCAGGTTTTCACAGCCAAGTTGGTGGAGGCAGCTTTCCATGCCCAAGCATCTGAGGAGGTGAAAAACCTTCAAGCTTTCTGGCAACATGAGCTGCAGATAGTTCACTTGAGTGAGATCCTCACACAGGCCCTTTCCTGTTGTCCTAGTCCATGGGAAGGAGCCAAATGACAGGTGTGTCTTCCACTGGTTCTCTAAAGCACTGATGTGGTAGAGGGGTAAGGCTTCGGGTCTCCCCATCCCAGGTCCCCAAGCAAAAACAGGATCTAAGGGGAGAAATCCACATGCCCTATATGGCAGGCATATGCAGGCTCCCAGCTAAGCAAAACTGGCTCCCAGAGCAGGGCTTGAGCAGGGTTTGGGAAACTACTGATTTTAAGGTACAGCTCAAGTCACTGGAGAACCAGGCCTCACTTTCTTGCCTCTAAAATGGTCATCAAATTCAAAGACGCTACTCAGAAACAAGTGTACACGCGACTAGCAGGCCCAAGCCAGTGAGGTCCCTTGCCTGGCCCTATGAGTAGGATCAGTGACATCAAATTCTTTGCCTGGGCCCTGCTTACCTCTGAGTGGGCTGGACGGTTGTATGCAAAGCACAACACTCTAGCAAAAGAATGGTGAAAGCCAAGATATGATAGACCTGGAGAAGCAACGCAGGTTCCACCCCAAAACCAACAACAAGTTCTTGCTACTCCCCATGGTGATCTCCTCCCAGCAGAAACCCAGCGGTTAGTTTGACTAAACAGAAACCCAATCTGGGCCAGGGCCAACCTGGCTGCAGGTAAAAGAGAAGAGAAGTTACAGGTGTGGCTGGGAGGCAGGGCTCCCATGAAAAGAAAGCTGGCTCTGTGTGCCTGGGCCATGCCTGCCACGCTGTCCTCAGCACCTTGCCCGCAGCCCAGCCCCTGCAACTACCCAAGATCCTTTTGTGGGCTACAGGTCTTGGCCTGGCTCAACTGAGCAAAGTCATGAGCACTTCGATGATTCGCCCAAAGCAACATGACAGCTGGTTTAGAGCCCAGGTCTCCTGACTGCTAGCCCAGAGGTCTTTTCCACCAGAACATGGATGTCTCTTTAGCCACAAGGAACAGTACTGACAAAAGGACCCCTAGGACCTGTGCAGTGGCCTTCAGCAATGTAGTCATTCTTTGACTTGACTGAGATCCAACTCCAAGGACACGTGGTGACAGATAGCCATCTAACTCCTTTCCCCTTTATGAGGGAAGTACAGGGGAAAGGGCACCTTCCCGCCCGGCAGAGAAAGCTGACGTAAGAAGCCTCTGAAGTCACTGGGCCAAAGGTCACACTGCTGTGGGTGCTGGAGACAATGGACCCTCCCAAGCCTGCAGGGGTGGGACGAGTCCGCTAAGAGTCAGACTTTCAATCTTCTTGTCTCATGTAACATTTTATAATCTCAACATTCTAACAAATCAATGTCCCAGGACTGAGGCACTTCAGAGTAGGTGGGAGAGGAGGACTTCAGCCTCCACTCTCCCAGGAGACAGGGCACTTGTGCTATGGACTCATGGGCTCATAGGGGGCTCTGTCCACAGGCCCAGATCCCTCAGGGTGTTTCTGACTAGCAGCCCAAATGTGCCTAGTCCTTGGAAGCCTCTCGAAACGCCAGAGCAAATCTGCTGCCTGACACGTTCGCCCTGGCTATTTGGCCACTTTGCATGCCTATGGGGCAAGAAGACTATTTCTGAGTGGATTTCATAACCCTCTTTGTAGCTGCTGCGACTGCTGATTACACGTGTTTCCAGCTCTGTTCCTGTGGTGAGAATGTTTACAGAGAAGACACGCTGCCAGAGAATGAAGAGAAAGCAAGATGGAGAGACTAAGAGCACAATTTCCCTGTCTAGACACAGATGGCACCTGCTCCAGGGCCCCCAGAACTCAACCACGTGTGCTGCTTGCCTCAGAAGCACTCGCCTGATCCCAGGACCTTCACTCCAAAATCTCCACAGGAGTGGCAAGGGGCTAGGAGAACTCTCTGACAGGGTGGTTTTCGGAGTGTCATGGGAAGAAAACAATTAAAGTCCTAGAAAATTTTGTGGAAGTCTGCATACAGTCCAATTCTAACCTTATGACAGTCTACCTCTCTCTGTCCCTACCAGTAAGGCCATCTTTATGACTACATAAGTTGCTTATTTGTTCATCCCAGTCTGCTTTCTTTTCCCTTGCTTACCTTTTATAGGCCTACTGACAGGCCTGCTCACCTATTTTGTTGTAAAATGGGAATAGGAGCAACATATCTCAAAATAATAAAGGGTATCTATTATAAAACACAGATGATGTCACAATCAATGGTGAAAAATGTAAAGCTTTTCATTTAAGTTAGGAACAAGACAAGATTGCTGACTCATTACTTCTGTTTAATTTAGTATTAGAAGTCTTAACCAGAGCAATTAGGCAACAAAAATAAATAAAAGAAATTTAGATTGAAAAAGAAGAAATGAAACAATCCCTTTTTGCAGATGGCATGATAACGGAGAGAAAATCTCAAACTCCACTAAAAATATCCATTTGAAACAATAAATGAGCACAATAAAATAGCAGATTACAAAATCAACATATAAAATCTATTGCATTGCTATGTGCAAACAACAAGCTAAAAAAAGAATGAAGTTAAGAAAACAATCCCAACAAAAAGAATTAAATACCTAAAAATAAATTTTGCCACTGAGGTGAAACAACTGTATGATGAAAACATTTAACAAGACATTGTTAAATGAAGTAGAGGAAGACACACAGAGATAAGATATTCCATGTTCATGGATCAGAATTAATATTGTCAAAGCAGCCTTCTTCTCTAAAGCAATATACAAATTCAGTGCAATCCCTACCAAAATTCCAAAGATATTTAAAGTTCATCTCACAATTGTGGGAATAACTTATATCAAAATGACTAGTAGCAACTGTTGTTGAGGGTGTGAAGAAAAAAACACCCTCATCCAGTTGGTGGGAATGTAAATTGGTGCATCCTCCATGGAAAACAATATGGAATTTCCTCAAAAAACTAAAAGTAGAAATACCATATGATCCAGTACACCCCCCTTCTGGGTATCTATCTGAAGAAAATAAAATCATTACCTGGAAAAGATGGTTGCACCCCAATGCTTATTGCAGCACTATTTACAATAGTGAAGATATGGAAACAACCTAAGGGCCCATTGATAGATGAGTGAAGAAGATGTGGTATATACACAATGTAATATTACTCAGTTATTTTTCAAAACATCAAATTTTATATTTTCCTGCAAAATGGAAGGAACTCGAGGTCCATATGCTAAGTGAAATAAGTCAAAAAGAGAAAAACATGTCAGGTGGTCTCACCAAAAACAAAACAGATGAACAAAATAAAAACAAATCAGTGGAGTCTGACAACAGATCTAAGGTTATGAGAGTGAGAGAAAGAGAGAGAGAGAGAGAGATTCAGAATCTATGCTGAATGATGAATGAATGATGATAGTTTCTTTTTCTTTTTTTATTATTTGTTTAATAAAAAGAAAATAAAATGATAATGCTCCTGGGGGGAAAGAGGGAACTATAGTTCAAGCACCAAAAATTTCATGTCATGAGAAGATGCTTATAAGATTTTTCATGTGATAAAAGACTATCAAACTATTTATAATCTCAATTTTCCAAAAAAGGAAGTATATATACACATATATATATGCATATAGACATGTGTCTCTAAATACATATATATACCTCACATACATACAAAAAAATGAAATAACCAAAATAGTCATAGTGGGATCTGAGGGATTTGTGGGGTTTGTTTGAGGGTCTATGTAGTATCTAAATTTTCTATAATAAACATGTAGAATCCTTCTCCCCCAGAAAATACCTTTTTAAAGGATAAGAAAATTAAAATCTGCTACATTCGGATGAGAGGATATATATTTTTGAAAGAGGGTAATAGTGTAAATATAGACTTGAGATACTAGGAAGGTCTCAGTCAGAGAGAAAAGTTTTGAAGAATTCACTCCCCATGTTCACTGTGGCAATTTTTCTGGCAATAATAGCACATTCTGTGCTTAAGGGCAAGTTGGCTTACAAGGAAACATGGATGACATCGTCCTTCCATTAGGAAAACACGTTTGTTAATCACATAGACTTACAAATGCTCCAAACCTAAAGAAATATTCCTCTTCAGGACAATTTTTGGGTAACTTTCTGGACATATATCACCTCCACTTTGCATTGCATCAACTCATAGGAAAGACGACTGAAACTGAGATCAAAAGATATAAATTGAGGGCCTGACTGCACCACTTACTAGCCCACGGGCATTATACAAGTCATTTATTCTTTTCAAATCTCACTTTACTTGCCATTCAAAGAATGTTGTACAGTAAGAATAATAAAAGGGCGAGGAAAAATGTAATTGAAACCTTCAGAAAGGCAGAACGAAGAGATAGGCTCCTTCGAAGGGCTGACAGGGCTTCTGGTTTGAACATCAGTTTGACTCGTTTCCTGATGTCCAGTTTTGCTACCCAGCACCCAGCCCTTTCCACTGCTCTGCTAATCCTCCTTTTGGAGACTGCCTCATTAATCTTGAGAGTGGATTCCTCCCACTGTGGAGAGTGAAGGAACCGGCTCTCCAAACTGAAACATGGCCGATCGGAAACTTTCTCTCAGGTCTTGAATCCTGAGTAAGGAGGCGGCCAGACATCTTACTCCCCTGGCCCACCAGTCTGAGAACCAGTTTTTGTGACCTCTCTCCCCAGAGCTCCTTGGGATCCGGTTTTCCAAGGTTGATGTTTGAACATTCCATCTGTTTTGGGAGCTGTCCGTGATTGTACGGTATTTCTTGAATAGCATGAAAAGTGGATTTGAAAAGGATAAATTAAGCTTCCGATGCACCTGCGCTAGTTAGTGTTGTAGCCAGGTCATGAGTATACAGTTTTGGATTAAATATTCTTTCAACAAGTTCCTCTTTTCTGCCTAGCAAACTACATTTGATCTTTGTGGTTTTCAACCTAGAACTCCAGTTTTAGTCACAGGGTAGAAATAGAAACTGAAAAGTTATAAAATTTTCATATCTAAAGAGAGGATGCAGACCATTTCCTCACCGGAGACAAGATTTTCCTGGCCCTAAATTCAAATAGTAATTTCTCAAGGGGTAACAGACATGGGAGTTGGCATGAAGCAACATAATAGATTATGTTCCTGTGACGACCAGACACTCTAAGAGTCAAGAACTTGGTTGTTTTATATCTTGTTTATCTCGAGTTCCTTTTCCATAATACCCAATCATTTTTATTTTTTTATTTATTTTTGCTGAATGAAGGAATAAATAATGAAATCACTTTCCAGAAAATTTTCTCAGCTGACATTCCCAATTATCGTCTTCCCACCTTTGTCTGGGAGACACACAGGCTTTCATAAAAATGCCTTGGGCCTTTTCTTCTTGCACTACCAAGCACCCGCACGAGCAAGCCCTATACAATCACCCACATGATGGGCGCTTTCCATATCTCTTTACCAGCAAGAAAACAATCAGTCAAAAGCTTCTCTTTGTGTTTCTGTCCCTTCCATTCACCGAGGCCAAAGCCAAACATGGAAGTCGGTCCAGTCATGGAATCCTGCCCCAATGGCAGGAGGAGGCAGGCAGTACAGGACCCTCTAGCCTGCAACCCAGCAGCCCTTTCCATAAATTGCTGGCTGGTGCAATGATGGGAGAGAGCACGACTTTGAATGTCTTCACACGATTGCAAAGACTAGACCCAAGGTACAGAAGACTGAAAACTACTGCTCAGCGGGAATGCCCAGGTTATTCTGCCAAGACCTTGCCTTTTTCTAACTCTGTTGCTTAAGAAAGTTCTCTCCTATATTGAGTAAGATTGACAACATGATATTCATTTTGCTGGACTAGAGATTATGAACCTTAAATATTAGACCAGTAACCCAATAATATTCTTCAAAAGAGTATTTTTCCTTGTGATAACTGGGGAGTGACCATCAACTAGTGATTTCTATTCAGGAGCCCCTGGCAAGCACTAGATTGCGAATGTAAGTTGCATTTCCTCAGATACAGCAAGCACCAGAGTGCAGAAATGGCACTCTCAGGACAAAAGTATTGCCACTTTCTACTCTCCTACCTTTAACTTCCTGGGCAAGACATAAGTAAGTGGGGAGAACAACTTGCTCAAATACTAATCCAAGAGTAAGGAACAGAAACCTGGTGTCCTAACCGGGCCACTACCTGCTACATCACAGGATCTGCTCCGCATTGAGAAATGCCAAGAAAGCAGCTACTACTGTGGCCTGAGCCCAGTCTCCATCACAGAGAAAAACTGCTTTCATCACCCGCATACAAAGCATCATGGTCGCTGCTGAGTGTCTAGAGAAGCAAAAGAAGCAATTCTGCTCAGTAGGATCCACATTTCACTATCTCCCTATTATCAAGTAATGGAAAAATATGTTCAAACAGCATCAGGAAAGCAAAGTATTACAAGAGGTCTGAATTAGAAGCCCAAGGCCATCTCAGCTCATTATCATTCCCATAGGTGGTTAGGCAGGTTCCCTCTCCCCTCCCACTGCAAGAGACATTATGAAAAGTCTTGCTCACCAAGTCAAGGCAGTTCTCCAGGAAAAGAGAGCAGCTGATGCAAAAATGGAGAGGCAAACAAGAGCTAAGGCCACCAGCAGCCCCCAGTGGAACCTCCAGGATTCACCCCTTTGCTTTTCCTTTTAAGCATTTATTTAAACTGAAATTTACAAGTTAAGCTTCCATCCAGCGACCAGCCTTTTCTGAAAGAGCCTAAGCCCAGCCTGCTTGAAGCCTAAAATAATGAAAACTGGAGCTACTTTTTGCCTAGCATCTCTCAATTTCCTAGGAAGGAGGAAACATACACTCACTTTGTAGCCTGAGAATGAAACTTACTACCTGGCACCCAAAGCCATTACTTTCATGTAGTTCCAGGTTTCCCTCTCAGTCCTATTTTTCAGAAAGCAAAAGATTTAAACAAGTAGGAGAAAAAAACTTGCCTGAACACTTGGCAATTTTATAAATAGTGGGTTACGTGAGCTTTTCTGGTGTCTGGGAAATTGGGTAAACATGAACCGATGTTCAGCAATCATGGAGCTGTGCTTTTTCTTTGGGGGCCAGAAGACGACCAATGTGTCTGGGCAGCACTTTTTTGGTTGCTCCAATTTCTCCTCACGAAAGAATCACCACGAAAAAGAAAAATGGTATTTTAAGTGCGGTGTTTGACAGGATTAGGGGAGATGGAGTGGGAGTGGAGGGTGGGGAGAAGAGAAACAAAATTATATACTGAAACGGAGAGTCGGGAAGCACTTGTCACGGCGGACACTTTACTGTCTCCCATTCAAGCTGCCGTAACAACCACTCAGGGAGCCGGGCCCCAAGACAATGCCCAAAGTGATGTCCAAAGAGGATCTGACCTGAAATACTTCACGTGCGACTCTACTTCTTTAAGAGCTGCATTCCGCTGCCACAATCTGCAAGAATGGCCTCGTGGTCGTCCCAATCCTGAAATCAGTCAGGACAGGCACTTGGAGTTCCCCTGGGATGAGAGGGCGAGGTTTGTTTGCCCTTCTCGACTGACCAAGTTTCCACTTTCTAAAGTACTCTGCCACTTTGAAGGTGGATTTCAAAAAGTGCCCCTGTTAAAATTCTTTTCGATTCTTATCCTCTCTGATCTGCAACATCCTGTTCAAATGGCAAATGGGGGAGTGGGGCTGGGCAGCCAACAGAACCAGGGTCTGGCTATCAGGCAGGGACAGGGCAGCCTCTTCTAAAACCTCTTTGCCGTCCCCTACCTGTCTGTGACATCCGCAGCTACAGGAGACTTATTCCTAGTTTTTCCCCAAAACTGACATTTAAAGACAAAGATTCCAAAATCATTTTGAGGATTATCCTGTAGAGCCAATATTCTGTGTACTTGCAAAAAATAAACATTTACGCAATACAGGTGGCACGAACACTTTCACTAACTCACATCGTTCTCACATACTCATGGAAGCGGGCGTTTTTTATGCTCCACTGGAAGATCAAGAAGCTGAAGCTGAGAGGGGTTGCTGTGGTAGCTAAGGTCACACAACCAGCACACAGCAGAGCAGGGCTCAAATCTAGGCCTCTGCGCCCTTGGATCACATCATTTGTAACAGAGTATTTGACTCTAGGAACTGTTAAAGGGCAATAATTATCACAGTTCCTTACAGGATTCCCATCTAAGTCAAGAGATACAAACTCACAAGTCTAGGGAGCCAAACCCTGTGGAGCCCTAAGAACTAGAGCAGCTGCCCCATAGTGATGAAGTTGCTACATACTTTTAATTTATTTCCCCTAAAGAGGGTTCAGTGTCACCAGAGAGAGAGAGAGAGAGAGAGAGAGAGAGAGAGAGAGAGAGAATGAATCTCATTTTTTAATATAGGCAACTAAGGTACACATTTTAAAGCACTATGCAAACCAAATATGTCTTCAGGGTAAATTTGGTCCAAGACCACCACTTTCAAAGGATAGTCAGGGTAATGCAAATCAATCGCTATCCTTACTTGGGCCAATTACGCTGGTCAACATTGAGATCATTACTGACTTAAAAAGCCCCTAATCTCTAGTATCTTGGTGTACTGAACATGAATATAACCTTGAAAATGTTTTATTAACTCTTGTTTTGCAGATATTTCATATGATTCATTTTATATGTTTCACCTTTTGAATTTCTCCAGGAGGACTGCAACAACATCCTAAATCAGCCTAGAATGATGTAATATTGCACTGCATTGCATAATACCATCATGCACACAGCATGCAGAGTTCACTGCATCATTTTCTGATGCAATGCAATACTACTGCCAGGCAGCTGCTGAAGTAAGCTGACGTCAGCAGTGCACTATAGAAAGCCCTGTTGGAAAGGTTGAGCACTGAAAAGATTTCAGGCTTTGTGCAAGACAGTTTAAGCTGCTGTTACAGAGAACTGTTATGATTTTATCCATTTAGGCACAATACAGAACAGTAATGCTTCGAAACTGCGTTAATAATGTGGACAATTTCTGCTCTATTTGTGGGGAAGTGACTTTTGCCAACCAGAAGAAAAGTATCACTTCTCAAGTGAAGAAGGCTTATCATCTTTACTTTGGATGCAAAGTGGTGACCAAGACAAACCTTGGGCCCCGCATAGATGCTGTGCTACATGGACAACACAGCTTTCACAGTGGTGAAATGACAAAAGACCATCCATGCCGTTTGCTGTCCCCATGGTGTGGAGAGAGTCAAGCAACCACATCAAAGACTGTTACTTCTGCTTGGTTCCTCCTCTTTCTGGCAGAATAACGAAGCAAAAGAAGTTGACAAGAGTCTACCCAAACATTCCGTCTGCATTGAGACCAGTTCCACATGGTGAGGGACTTCCTATTCCAGAACCTCCAGCAGAATATTTTCTTGATTCATCTGAGGAAGACAAGGGTGAGCCGACCTGTTCTTCTCCTGTTCCATCAGCATGCAGTAATTCAGGTTTTCACTGTGGTGCATCATCAACCCCACACAGACTAACAAAGGAAGAACTAAATGATCTGTTTCATGATTTGGACTTATCCAAGGAGAAGGCACAATTGCTAGGATCAAAAATCCAACAATGGAATCTTCTAGAAGAAGATGTCACAATTACTTTATATCAAAAGCACCACCAGCAGTTGGAGCCTTTCTTCGGAAAGGAAAGAACTCTGGTATTCTGTTCCCATATTGAGGGCCTCATGAATGCCTTAGAAATCACTCATGATCCACAAGAATGGAGACTATTTCTAGACTCTTCAAAACTGAGTCTTAAGACTGTGCTTTTGCACAATGGAAACCATCTTCCATCTATTCCAACAGTGCATGCTGTCCACATGAAAGAGACATACGATAACTTAAAGCAGCTACTGAATTCCATTGAGCATAGCAAGTATAGCTGGCACGTCTGTGGTGATTTGAAGCTAGTTGCCCTTTTAATGGGACTGCAGCAGGGATATACAAAATACATGTGTTTCTTATGTGAGTGGGATAGCCGAGCAAGTGAATTGCACTGTTTGCGGGAGGAATAGACTCGCAGACAAAATGTAGCAGTCGGAGAGAACACTATCCAGCACCCAGCTCTGGTCGAGGCTCACAAAATCCTGCTTCCACCCCTTCACATCAAACTAGGTTTGATGAAGAATTTCGTAAAGCCATGGACCAGACCTCACCAGCTTTCCGATAGTTGCATGAAAAATTTCCTCGATTAAGCAAAGCAAAGATTAAGGAGGGAGTTTTCGTGGGTCCTCAGATTCGAGAGCTCTTCAAAAATGACCGGTTCAACAACTTGCTGCAGGGTGATGCAAAACAAGCATGGAATGCTTTTCACCTAGTGTCTACAAACTTTCTTGGGAATTTTAGGGCAGAAAACTACAAGGAACTAGTAGAAGACATGCTGATGCAATATCAGAAACTTGGCTGCAATATGTCTCTAAAGATCCACTTCCTTCATTCCCATCTGGTTTCTTCCCTGAAAACTGTGGTATGGTTAGTGATGAACATGGCGAACATTTTCATCAAGATATCGCATCATTCTTTTTAGTTAGGAGGGCTTTAGCTATGCGAGGTTTTTTGTGGTTCCATATGAATTTCATCAGTAGTCGATCTATTTCTTTGAAGAATGTCATTGAGATTTTTATTGGAATAGCATTGAATCTGTAAATTGCTTTTGGTAGGATTGCCATTTTGATAATGTTAATCCTTCCAATCCATGAGCAGGGGATGCCTTT